>JAQGAV010001705.1:0-19271 GCA_034691345.1 Phasmarhabditis papillosa
TAGAACAATATCATGGCGTCTTTTTGCAATGGTTTGATTTCATAAAACCCATATACGTAATTGCGAAAGCGTGGCTACTATCAAATGGGCGGGGCGTTCTCACGCTGGAGCTGCGGTCGAGTGGGTGAAGTGAACTGACTGCATTGTGAAATATAAGCCGAGCAGCCAAGAAGTCGCTTTAGACTGGATTTTGGTTTATTTTATTTCTAAACTATGATATGTTGTGGTTTGCCATACTCTGTTTAATAGCTACCGTGCACACAAGGCCTTTTGGTAAGTCTATTGGGCCCCACAGCGATTGCTGAGGTATACGGTACTTTTAATTTGTACTGGTAGTTTTTTAAAGTATTTTATATCCTGTATCACTCGTATCTCACAATAATAGTAGATTGGCAGGGCTTCGGTCATTCATTCCGTAATCTTCAGAGCAGAGAAGGCTCCTTTCTAACATTCAGTCTTCGGATGTACAAAACTTCGCTGAATTTGAACTAGTTATGCATAGTCGACAGATGAATCGTTTGCCGAGGTGTACTGTAGAATTTAGAAGGAGCGCGGAAATCGAAAGAAAATGTTCAACAACCGATATAATTGTGCGCTCGCCCTATGATAAATAGACCTTTAAAATACATGTGATTTGTCCGTAGACTATATAATTTGTTTAGTACATTAATCAATTATCATAGCACGCAACATTTTTAGGTTTTAGTATGTTGCAAAAGTTAGGCGTCCAGCACAGCATCCTTACAAGCAGCGATGTTATACAAAAATGAATGTACTTTTGAAGAAAAGGCTCTCAATCCACAGGCTATCCATTCATTTTATACACCACCGCTGCTCCCTTGTATACTGCGCTGAAATCTAGCTCTTGATACAGACTATAGTCCGTTTCAAAACCTAGACTGCATTGCGCCGGCTTGATAGGATGCACGGTGTTGCAAAATTTGCCTACTAATTCGCTGAAAAATGCCTTCCTTCTCTTCGGGCGAGAGAACTTTTGAAGGCAAAATTTACACTACCGTGCATCGTATGAAGCCGGCACAATGTAGATTCCAGGTTTTGAAACAGACTATATACTTTACTTATTTCGAATAATCCTTTTGCCCTAGAACGGTTGTAAGGCTTGGTATACTGTAACATTATGGTTCTAGAATAGTTTTCAAGATTTCAATGCAGAAACAATTCAGATTTCTATAGTCGGCGGACTAATCGCTTGCAGTTAAAGGTCTAATAAATTAAAATTGGAGTATATCTTTGCTGTAATTACTCCAATAAGCCTAAAAAATATGCAGTTCGTACCGTAACCTCTTGCAGGCGATTAGTGCACCCACTATACTTTGAATTTCTAGATATGCCCTTATTTTAATGAAATCTTTCAAATCAGAACTGGCAAGCAGTAGTTGTAATTACTTTTACTACTTCCAGAAACACTATTTTCCTCGAAATTAACAAGATAATTTACTGTTTTGAAGTTAAACTAATCAGAATAGATCAACTTTAACTGAAAATACAATCATAAATTATTGAAATTTCCAATATTTCGCGTTTTGAAAGTACAATTTTGCCGCCGCGAAAGTCGCAAACAAGTCTTGACTGGAATCATTTTAATCAGAAAATAGGATACCGTAAATTTATAATCAGTTTGAATGACAAAAAACACAAAATGAAACAATATAGAAGGCAATTGACAATACTCGAGTTCAACGAAATAAAACCGGAGTCCTCGAAAAGTAAAAAAAGTGCTATATAGAGACTACAAGAAGTAGGTTTCCAGCAAGGTATTCTGGAACGCCGCAGTGCAGAAAAGAAATTAATAAACTTTTAAAGAATAGTCTCCCGTGGACGTATCCACGAAAGCCGACACTGGGCGTCAGAATTTCACATCCCTGTATGAATTTTTCTTTGTTCTTATTTTTTGAGAATGTTAAAGAGCACTAATTTTGCTTTTGATTCCTCCTTCAAGCGAACCTTTTATGAAAGAAAGATCATAATTATAGACTCAGCTTAAACTCCCACAACCATCTTTATACATCACTAAAAAGTTTGATTGTTTGAGGAATCAAAAGCAAAATTAGTGCTCTATAACACTGTTAAAAAACGCCCTCGCGGTAGACGACCGTGGTTTTTGTGGATACGGCCAACTTGACCGATGTTCGCCTTATTGTTATATGTACAACACAGCTATCTCTGGGCTGGAACCCTAGCTCTTGCAGCAGATGAAAACTGTCTGGCTTTATAAAAAGTAAAATACTTGCAAGGGAATTGTCCCAACCTAAGGTGGCCTTTCCAAAATCGGTCAACGTACGGCGATGGGGAGTGGAAAAAGAAATGTTTTGCAATTTTCAGAAGTTTAATATATATGTTTCGGTCGACGTACGGCGATGGGGAATGGAAATAGAAATTTTAACCTTAAGTTGGGAGCATTCCCTTATTAGAAGTTTAATATCTATGTTCTTTTCAGGCTCCCTGCCGAGTAGATACGAATTTTTGGAAGATTTTCAACCGTTTGTGCGGACGTTAAGAAGTGAAGCAAATGATGATGACGACGATATGTAAGTGAATACTTTAATATTCATTTTTACAAACGTTTTTACAAACTATCAGTTATAAGAATGAAGTTTTCATATGGCCTAAACAAATCTTTCGAATCTTGAGGTAATAAGTAACCATTCATGTTAATTGTTATAAATCCCGAGCTGATCGAGTTTGTGAGCTCGTTGGCGGGCCGTTGCCGGTTCCGAACCCGTTTTGGCCAGTACGGTGCCATGAGCCCGAACCCATCCAAGCCGTCCATCTCTAGCACTAATCTCAAGTCTAAAACTGTTTTATCGCCAGCATGCCGTGTTCGACTATTACAATTGTTTCAAACCCTTTCTAATTTAGTGAACTTGTTGTGAAACTACTGTTTTTAATAGTATTTGCCAAAAACTAATAAAGCTTTCTGCTCGAGAATCGTAGAATTACATTTTTTGCAAATTACGATAAGGGGATAAGGATTGTTACGACGCTTTTCAAAACATCTAATCTTCATTTTTTACATATAATCTCTGTAATACAGTATGCTACCAATTTATAACATTAGTCGGAGAAAATCATATCTGAACGTCATAGCACATTTTCTTAATTATCGAAGCCATATTTTAATAATAAGTATTTATTTTTATAAAAAAGAACTCTCAAACATTAAAGACCTATCTTTATCCGATTATAATCACTACGGTACTTTTTTTATGTTAATTTTATTTATATCTTATATAAGCTGCAGACTTCATGCGAAAGGCTTCTTCTTGGTCGAGAGCAATTATTTTTATTAAAAAGCCTAAACAAAACAAGCCTATTAAAATTCTATTCTTATAAATAATTTTCATTTTACTAGACATATATGTATAACATACGTTTTTGGACTAAAATAGAACCTAGATCAGGGTGTGATAAGGCCCGCCTCTTTCACAAAGTACGGCCAGGGCCGGCCCGGATAAGCCCGGGTCGGCCCTCACTTTTTATAGAATAAACAAGTTTTCCTTTGATAAAGTTATATTCTCTTGAAAATAAGTTCTTCAAACCATTGAAATTGTTAGTTTTTCTTAGTTTTGAGGAAGTTTCTAGAAAAAAAGTCATCAGTTCATGTTATGTTCTGAATTCTAACTAGTGAAGGGTACTCGAGCGCGCTTCAACTAATTCAAGAGCTATTCTGCTTTAATTTAGTAGAAACTATACGATTTTTGAGAACAAAAATTTGATATTTCTTTGTAAAAATAAGCTTAATGTAAAAAATCGATATTTGTAACAAAAACAAAAAACTAAGGATTTTTGGAAAGCAGGAACTCCTTTTTAAAGTCGACCTCTAACTTACGAGGCAAAGCTTCTTACCACTGGATCACAGCATCTTTGAGTATGATTGTTTTTTCTCGAAGTTTTATAAGAGATTCGGGAGTATCGCTTACCTCATTTTCTGATACCTTTGAACTTTACCCGCTGCATCCAAGAATGTGGAAGCATTTTGATAGTTTGGTGCTCTATACATTGGGGCGGTGGTCTTTTTGGATTTCGCGCTCTATTACTTTCAACGGGCGTTTGAATATCATATCCGGTTTAATAGAATGCCAATTTCAAGAATTTCAAATATGAATCTTAAGTTCAAGGTATTGCGGTTAAATATAGTAAAGTCTGGTTGTTTGTTGGATGCCTGGAAAAGTTAGGGGTTAAAATAGAACGATTTTTAAAAGTTGTGCATTTATTTGTAAGTATTTGACAAATGATTGGACGCCTCCACATCCCGGGTTTCTTGCTTATGGTTTCCTTCAAAACTTACAGTAATAACTCATAATCAGCATGCCAGTTGTTTAGCTATGACCTTATTGACTCAAGGCTTCGGACATTTATTCCGGAATCTGCTGAGCAAAGACGGCTCCTTTCAAACATTCAGTCTTCGGGTGAAAGAAAAGATAGAACTATTATGAACTGAGCCTTTTTGCCACCGCCTTCAAAATAATTCCGTTTTCGAGTGTCCCATATCTCCGCTATTATACCACAATCTGCATACCTATTATACTGGTATAGTTTTGATGGAAATTTTCTACTATAGTATACTTTACTGCAGTTCAACTAAAAATTGAAATGCAATTATTGGATGGGAAACTTCTAAACAAATAAACGTCCACATCAACAAAACAGCGCAATTACATCTTAATTGAAATCTTTGTGAGGATGTTCTATACTAGCTAAAAATATCAGCAAGAAAAATTTGGCAAAATATAAGAAAGAATTCTGAAAGCTCTTTTTGTGAAACTTTTGTTCATTGTTGTGAAATATGAAACAAAGTTGTTCGTTTGCCTGAATTACGCAGATCATAATAATAGTAGAATTCTTCAAGGCGTCGGCCATTCGTTCTAGAATCTTTTGAGCTGAGAAGGCTCTTTTCTGACATTAAGTCTACGGGGACATGTAACACGGGATAAGTAACCTGATGGTTTCCTAAGCCTTCGTAGCTACTGGAAGTCGAGCACATATCTTATGATTCTCATGGATTCAGAGGCCGCTACTCTACCCGGCATATACAGAACCTACATATCTAACACTTCAGCTATAAAGTTTAGATATATGTTTCTATTATAATTTCATTTCTTACGTCACTTTTTACTATAGTTCATCTCAAGACCTGGATTTCCAGCGCGGCATCACGAGTGGGGCGCAGTGTTATATAAAATGAATCTAAAATCAGTCGACGTGATGCCTTTTCTCCAAAAGTACATTCATATTTAATAACACACCGCTTCGCTCGTGATACCGCGCTGGAAACCTAGGTCTTGAGATGAGCTATATAGGGTACTACCTTTGTTCTTCCAATATATTTAATCTGCGCGCAGCTCAACGCGACCTTTCCATATAATAAATTGTATTACTGCGGAGTAAACTCGAAAACACCGTCATTATTACGCTATTTTGCTTCGCTCACTTCCGCTAGTAATATATTACAAAATCGGCTAGAAAGCCAATGTGGACTAGGCTTTCGGATCATATTTATGCATTTGGGAAAAAGTTCGTAAAGTTCGGTAAACTTTGGGCGCGAGTAGTTTATCTATGTGGGGAAGAAATCGTCTATACGGGAAAGTGAATGCACCCCGGACGTTTTATTTCCCTGCCAGGTCAGAGAGGTATGATCTACAGTAACCCTAGGTCCCCGGCCCAATTCCTCGGGAGCACAAACATTTCCTGAAAACGGAATCATGGAGGCGCTGATACGAAAGTGAAGGTTGGTGAATACCTTCTGGCCGGAAAGGATTTCTGTTTTCATTCCTCTAACGGGAACGATGCTGAATACGGTCACAATTTCAAAAAATTAATTTTAGATTTTAAACAGCCGTGGTATATTTACCCCATTTTGGCATTTTAATTACAAAAAGTAATAGTTTTGAAGGAATATGTGAATTATACCAATTCCCCATTACCCTGTCACAGTCCCTTTAATGTAGAACATAAAAGGGATGGGTCAAACAATTAAAGTGGGGTTCTCAAACGGGTCGGGCCTGTGATCCGACGATGTACCCCGTCGGCACGTATTGTTGGGCCGGGCCGGGCAGAACCAAGAATTAAAGTAACTGCAAGGTCAAATCCAGGATCGGCCAAATTATCGGTTATCGGCTAGATTCCCCACTCGCAACCCAATTATCCCAAAAATGACATCAGGATCGCTTTAAACTCGTGGGTGTTTTGGTTGAAAGTACGGCGAGCTATCCAAAAGACATCAAACATTTATGAATTCTCATTAGAAAACGAGTTGTTTTGCCGATTTTAGGCAGAAATTAAGCTTTGTTTTAATATTTTTGAGGAACTTTATAATTTACTCTGGATGAGACGCATATTTTGGAGGGAAATTGACTTGCATATCCTAAAATGCACTGAAAAGGTTCGCATTAGAAATTGAAGTTTGACGAAATTAGTATCATTCCGCGGTACCAGGCCAGGTGTGGCCCTTTGGCTATAAGATTCGATTAGTAAGCTTGCAGAGGATGGTTCGAATCCATCTGAAGAAAAAATCCTCCGCACTATTGGAGCTTCCCAAAAGGCAGACTTATCCGCGCCCGAGTGTTTTGCTATGAAGTTCACGCTTAATAAACTGTCTCACAGTTTTGCTCCATGCATTCTTGAACTCATTCCCTAAAAGCATTGTGCTTGCGTTCATCACTTAATCCAAGGTTCCACTTCAGGATTAATCTTCGAAATAGAAACAACTCTTGTGACCCGGATTATAATAATCGCAAGTTTTTCATTCTAATGGATTCAATTCAACTCAGTAGCTCAATTCTGCGAATCACATTTGCAGTTACTTTTTAAACCAGAATTTGGCATTTTTGTAATACGGGTTTGTGCTTGAGCTTAGAAAGTCCCACTCACACGACTATATTGAGCTCGCTATAATGGACAGAAAAGGTCATTGTAGATTTGCATAACTGGGATTGTTCGGTTAACTTCTTGCTTTTTTCTGGAAGCTTTGGGAATCTTAATACAAGATTTGTCATACAAAATCGGCTTTAAAAATATGTTAAGCTTTCCTTCAATCTGTATAAACAGCTAAGGGTTCCCATGGCAGTAATCATGTAGAGAAGCGCTGTTAAATTTAAATTAATATACTTGTGAAGAAAGAGGTTCAAATTCAACAAGTTCCATTCATTTTATATTGAATGGAGAACCGCTGCTCACCAGTGCCCGTAGTACGAACACTGCCCGGGTGGGTGCCCGGGCAACAATTATGAACTGTTTTTAGCTGCCCGGACAGCCAAAAACAGCCCGGGCCGCCACCCCGGCAGTTCTATACTACGACCACTGGATACTGAGCTCGAATCTAGATCTGGCACCAAACTTATATAGAAGTAGACTAGGGGACCTCGAAAACCTCGACCAATTCAGGTTTAAGTAATGAAAGTATCTAAATGAGAGCTAATATTGTTACATCCTCCACATTTCTGGAATCTATAGCGACTCATGAAAGTATTTGTCTAACTATTACAATTAAACTCGAAACTTAGCAGTTGCCATGATATTTTACTCCAATATATATGTTCTAGGTTTTCCATAATTTCTTTTCTCCTACTATCATCATGCTTTTGACCACATTAGCGCTTTGACGCATAACTTTATTAGCAAAAGGGCGCGATTTCCTTTTTCCTCTAGATTTTGCGCTCCAATACAAAGCCCATTGTTGTATCAGAAGCATCACAAAACCGCCGTCAGAATTAATCCAACTAAAGTTGACTAAAGTTTCAAGTTTAGGGGAATCTAGGAAGCTAATAACAATCCTAAATCAGAGAACAAATGTTTTAGTAAACATTTAGAGAAAATCACAAATCACTAATATTGATTATTTAAAAGATTATTTATTAAAAGTCCACGTTGTTTTCATGATAGTTTATACCAAGAGCTAGCTTTCCAACAGTATCCTAGAGAGCAGCGGTGTTATACAAAAAGAATAGAAAATCGGTGGACTGGAAACCTTTTCTTCAAGTTACTTCATTTTATTCTAACACCGCCATCTCCAGGATACTGTACTGGAAACCTAGTTCTTGATAAAGACTATAGTCGGCGGACTAATCGCTTGCAGTTAAAATTCTAATAAATTAGAATTGGAGCATATATTAGCTTTAAATGTACGCTAAGTACTCTAATAAGCTCTAAATAGTTTCCAGTTCGTACCGTAACCCTGTGCAAGCGATTTGTCCATCGACTATAAAAGGATTAGGGTAGCTGTCTCTGAATCCGTGATAATATACTTCTACTGAATACAAAACTGAATAAATTATATTATTATTTTATTATTATTATTATTAAGAATAACTTACTCTGTCGGTCGGCTCGGAAACAATGTACACTTTCTTCTCTTTGGCTCCATCTAGTGGAGAAGAATCGTAGCTAAAGGAAGCTAGTTAGGAGCAAATTGAGCCGATACCAAGAAATAACTAAGATCCGATAGGAAACAGCTTCTTGTTACTGAGAGTGCTTATTTATATTGGGGACTAATAGGAATGGGTAGAATGCGAGAACCTAGTCGTTGAGAAACAAGATTCTAGAGCGATTCTAGATTCTAGATTGGGCAATTAACAAGCGTTATCTGAGAGAATCGAACGCCCGTTACTCACACGGGGATTGCCGATTTATAGTCCACAACAAAAAGAAGATTGCACTGCGCGGTGTTCTATAAGGTTTGTAAATTCGCCCGTTCTGTGGCAAAATTGCAAACCATTATATTGGTATTTTCATAAAAAAACATTGAACATAACATATAGATTAACATAAAATCAACAATTTATATAAGTATAACATTTATTACTTTTACAACTTTTTTTTTACTTTGGCGGAGTCTGGTTTGAACACGAGGCTTGCGGCCCGCTTAGGCCCAGAGCCGCCGCCGTCCGAAATGTACTTTCCAAAAATCACGGCTTCCGCCGGCCGCTGGTTTGCGGAGCCCTGGTTATGTAGAGGTGTTTAACGCCTCAACACTAAAGGAATACTCCCTCAAATATTGTTGACTTCTCACTTACAAAGTTGATTATCAGTCCGACGGTAACAAGAACTGTCCAAACCAGCTGCGGACTCTCAAAGTAGTCGGGTACGGTAGGCAGTAGTTTTCGCTGTGTCTTAATCTCCCCGGTAGGTCTGTACTTGACTCCGAGGTATTCGCGGAGGGTTTTAGCCACATTTACAGACATTAGGCTGAAATAAAGAAGCTCCATTAAGTTAGTTTTAACAAATTAAAATAAGCTGAAACGTTTCAAAAGGAGTGCTCTTTGAATAACATTATAGAGAACTAAGTTCTAGCTCAGTTAGGAGTTCAAGGATGGAAAAAGCGTGCCGAACCGACACTTGAATTCATCATCCGTAGGGGTAAAAATTGCACTAGTAAGAATAGTAAGTACGGTCTAAAGGCCATGATTTTGAGTTTGAAATTGGGCCGGCCTATGTCAGCTCTACCATGTATAGTCTACAAACAAATCTCATGTAGTTTAAAGGTCTATTTATTATATGGCGAGCCCACAATTATATCGGTTGCTTGTACATTTTCGTTCGATTTCCGCGCTCCTTCTAAATTCTACAGTAAACCTGATTCATCCGTCGACTATAGTAGAATACGTCTAGCCCCTAATTGATAAACTTACTTCTTAAACATTGCCAATAGATATGTATAATTAGGTATGAACATTAATGTCTTTTCTTTAAGTATAGCATCTACCATACGCTGAGCACACGAATTTATGCTCATGAAGGGGAACCAACTAAATCAGATGGATAGACTATGGAAGTAGCATATTTTAGCGACTCTCACAAAAAACATCACTATTTTGATGGCAATTGCAAACATTTTCAGTAATAAACAGTTCTGTTCTTGACTCTTGTGTTTTTTAGGAATCGAAGTTTTATTCGGCAGCAGTATTTATTTGATGGTGTACAACTGTCTTATTAGATAGGGATCTATGGACATTTGAATTTCAAAATATAGTCAGCGCCGAGAGTATTAATGGAGTGCCGCTTGCGTATTTACAGGATTTTTAACACCGCAGCTGCAGGCAAATTGCACGCGCCCACTCGAAAAGTACAATATTGAATGGAGAGTAGCCGCCCGATGCTGGCGCGGTGCACGCAAAAAGGGCTCAGACTTGCGTTGAATTCTTTACACTACATCATTACTATTGGCGCTGCCCATAGCTGTAAAAACAATTATAGGGTCGTCGCCGATGATTCCTTCTACATTTCTTTTAGCAAAAGTAAATGTTTCTGAGTTGTTTGTAAAGTGAGATTGTTGCGCCGGTTAATACTGTAGCATCTCAGCCATGAAACATATTATATTATAGAAATGTGGGCTCGGCCCCGCAGCTGACTTGTTCCCAGACAATCCGGCGCAATCTCTACTATACAGTGAAATTT
Organism: Phasmarhabditis papillosa; assembly: GCA_034691345.1. Taxonomy (NCBI): domain Eukaryota; kingdom Metazoa; phylum Nematoda; class Chromadorea; order Rhabditida; family Rhabditidae; genus Pellioditis; species Pellioditis papillosa. The sequence goes on from JAQGAV010001705.1 coordinate 10,414, forward strand.
TCCTTCCAACAAGACTATGAAATGAAATTGTATAGCATTTATATATAACAAGCTCCGAAGCATATGGAACTCAGGCAAACAATTAAGACATTAGAGGTTAATAGTTTCCGGTGAGAAACCCCAGTAATATTTTTAAAATAATATATCATTTGGTTTCCGTAAACTAAACTCACGTGCAGGTTGGTCTAAGTCCAGCATTAAGAACCATCGGTGTTCTAGCAAAGTATGGACAAATCTGAAACATTTGAATATATGTTCGAACAGTAGGAATCGATTCAAGATAGGCATATCAACTTTGACCTAACGCAATAATTCTTTAATATCTTATTCTATGTTCTATTATTCTTATTCTATGTTCAACAATAACAACATTCTATGCGCAATAATTTTCTGGTTCTAAATCTACTTTCAGATTTAAAAAAACAATAATTTTGAACTGAGTTATAAAAATAAAGAGTTAAAAGACTTCTATTACTTCTAATACTCTTGTGACCCTTTAGTTATGAGCTGTATTGTACTACTACAATAAGAATCTAAACAATCAGAATACGGTACCGTGGAACATTTGATCCCGTCGAGACCCATATCTCGTAGTTCCATCTGGAGACATTCCATAACTCCGCGAACAGCGAACTTTGAAGGACTAAAATTAGATTGATTGAAGGATGGGCTATCAAGAAGGTTATGGGGTCTCCATTATTAAGGATAGTTAGCTGTTTACTTGATATCGTTGCAGTAGTTTTTGACATGTGTGTATTTAACTTGAAAAAATGGGTTAGATAGGACCAGAGATGGTAACCGGCCCGGTCTGAAATGTTGAAACCCAGGCCGGGCCGGCCGGATAACCACCTCTGGATAGGACAGGTTCAAATCTACGCCGAACACTTGGCATCTATTGGAATGGAATACCGAAATGGTTAATCTGGTAAACCACGGCTAGGGAGAAGTATCTACTTTTTAGAAGGATGAAAATGTTTCAAAGCTGGATTAATGGCTTTAATTTTCTTGCATTTTAATTTTTTTGCATTTTAATGGATTAATTGATAGAATGCGGTGAGTTGACCCCACCAATATGCTAATCCATAAGTTTCTCCATAGAATCCGGCAACCGAGGAAATAGCCACAATCTGGCCGGCGTTGCGTGTCTCCATGTCTTTAAGGAAACTGCGAATAGTCTGAAAGATAGTTTAAATTATATTATCCGTTTTGGTGTTGTCAAAGGTGATCTTTGTACTCAACCAAGATAACTAAAAGCTTGCCACATAACCAGGTTTAAAGAGACACAGAAGGGGCTTTATTACCTATCATACAGTAATTAGACGATATCAGTTTTCTTCACAAATTCGATCAAAAAATTGGACATGAAAAAAAACCCTATATATAGGGACATATATGCCAGTTTAAATAAAACAGCCAATCTCGAAATATTGAGAATTTGGTGGCCAAGTTTGGGACCGTCCGGCAGAGTAAGATGTGAAAGTTGTTTTAACCTTCAGTGAAACATTTAAAATGAAGCACAAGTCTCGCTCTGGCCTCTCACTCTATCAAATTATATATATGCGGGTTCTCCTGGGTTGAGTACTATTTAACGAAAACCATAAAGGGTTTTAGTTGTGGACTGACTGTTCTATAGGAACTCTTGGCACAGCAAAGTCAAAATCACTGGCCGTATTCACCAACTGGTCGCGGAATGGTCGAACTTTTTAAGTACATTTATTTTTTATAACACGGCGCCCTGCTCGTGATACCACGCTGAAAACTTAGTTCTTGAGATGGACTATACTATTTTATAGAAACTCCAAAAATAGTCGTCTAATTTGATCAAGCTGCCGCAAAGTACTCACATTAACTGTTCCGATAACATTAACATCAAATGATTTCTTAAGATCATTAGAAGACAAATCCATAAAGAATTGAAATGATAAAACGGCAGCATTACATATGACTATGTCAACTGAGCCTGCAATATTTAAACTATATTCGTTTATTTTTCGTTATATAATTAAATGCATTTTGTCTGGCAAGGGTCTGCTCAATAAGCAAGGCTCAAAGATTTGGTAACCTTCGTGCCCCCCGAAGACTGATAGTTATCAAGTAGCCGTATTTGCTTAGAAGATTCCGGAATGAATGGCTGAAGCCCTGCGCCGAAGAAATCTACTATTATTGTGATACGAGTGATACAGGGAAAAAATAAATAGAGATATGGTAACCCCTTCCCAACTGAGTGACCATGTACCAAAGGTGGTTATCCCGCCGGCCCGGCCTGGGTTTCAAAATTTCAGGCCGGGCCGGTCGGGTAACCAGCTCTGCCTTGTATTTCGTTAAATAACAGGACGAGAGCCTCTGTCGGTGAACAGGCCACTGCAACATTTCGTTTATCAATAAATGTTATTACCTTGTTTCTGTTGTATTTCATTAGCAACTCTATTCATATCTTCTTCATTGCTTATATCACATTTATATGAGACTCCTCTACCACCTTCTTCTTCTAGAAGACGGATTGTCTCGGCGGCACCGCTCTGGAATTAAATTAAGTTATTATACATTATTGATTGAAATTTGATTTAATATAAAAATTGTGTTTCACTCAGAAAAAAATTTCCATAAATCTAAAGTTTAACGTAGTAAATCATTTGATTAAAGAATATTTGATTGGGATTTTACGGTAAAAACGTTCGCAGTCTCCGCCTATAACAAGAAATTGTTGTGACTAAACGAGAATGCAAGGTACGAACCGCTTTGTAGTAGCAGTTTAGATATTAGTCTAATGGAGTATAATTTTTTTCTTGGTTCAAGTCAGTTTTCTGAGAGTGAAGAGAACAAAATATTACTCGAAAGGAAAGTTCACATGTTTATGATTATTTGAAACATTCTCTTTTAACGAAAATGTCGCAATTGAAAATGATGTGCGTTCTTTTTATTGAACGTTATTGTTGTTTCCTATATAATTATGCTATAATCGCAAATGGATCTGAAATATTCCACAATTTTTGTTTTACAGCAGTTTTCAACAACATGTTGCTGCTAAAATAGATGAAAGAGAAAGGTTTTTTATACGGCTCCGGGGGTATGATAGAGCGTCACAATATCCTAGATAAGATGTACAACCAAAAGAAGAGGAAAAGGAATTCCGTTCAGTTCTTTCGGGAAGTTCATCCGAACTGTAGTCTCTCTTCGAGCCTACAGTCCGAGTGCCGCTGTGTGATGGATTCTGTGGCCGTACTATAGAAACGCCCGGGTGGATGCCCGGCCAGATTTTGGCTGCCCGGGCAGTTGAGAATTGTTGCCCGAACAGGCCAAAAACTGTCCGGGAACACACCCGGGTGTTTCTATACTACGGCCACTGCAATCGGTTCGAGCGCAAGGCTATTTTCAAGACCAATATTTTCGTACCAGCGCTCACTCATACAGAGCGCTCCGACCTGAGGTTTAAGGTTTACCGAAGGAAAAAAATCTACTTTTATCTAAAAACTAACCTCATTAATGTCAACAGCTGCTATAACAGCCCCCTCGGCGGCAAAAAGCTCGGCCATTCGTCTACCGAGACCCGAACCGGCGCCAGTAATTACAACTAGCTGGTCACGGACTTTCTGGAAAAGGAAATGTTTCAAAAGGAAACTTCAAGGTTATAGGATAGGTAAAATTAGTGCAAGGGAGGACTTCGTGGTTTAGCATAAGAAAGAATTGGATAGGCAATCTTGTAATTACAATTTGAACATATTTTGAAAATTAGAAAAACAGGTTTCCCATCCATTTAATTTGACTCTCCAAAGACTATCTATAGATACCTCGGAAAGTCGATAGGCAGGTCTTCCATTAATTTTTATTTGACTAGCATATAGTCAGATTCACAAGTATTGAGGCCGTGTTAATAAGCAGGAGTGCTGCAATATTTTGTCAGAATAAGGCAGAGCGAAAGCAAGTTTGCAAACTGCTGATATCGCGCGCGTAGAATGCAAGCAGGCGTAGTGTTAAAAAAGTATAGGCAGCATACATGGCCTTGTTACTTTTGAATCTGACTATAGCCATGTATTTAGAAGTCTACTCTAAACCCTAAGAAGACCTACCTTACGCCGCTGTGTAATCCATTTATAGAAATCCGTTGGGATATCGATTAGGAGTAAATGAACAAGAACACCAAGAGTACTCAGAAACTTAAATGACCATTCTTTGTGCATCTAAATAATGTTCATTATATTGATAAGGAAAAGTAAATGTTGCAAATGTTTGCAAGAGGAAGAAACCACTGACGGAGCAGTGATCCTGGCATATGAAAAATTCCAATATTAATATATTATTTAAGATCTCAATTTAGATTAAATTAAAATCTTTGCGTAAAAAATATAAGCATAATGAGATTTTGTTTTGTTTGTTTATTTTAAGGTGCTCTGAAATAATAAACCATTCTATTCTATTCTATTTCATAAAGTTGTGAGAAGCTTATTTGGAATTGTTGAGGTTGGATGTTATAAGTGAATTAAGTTGAATTGGTAGGTCGTAAAAATATTTGGTCAGTTAAAATATTATACCATACAATACCAAACGTAAACATACAATACAATAAAATGGTATATGAATAGAAAACATTCGTTTTGCGTAGATCAGTATTCAAATTCAAGTCTATATAAGAGAACGATTGTATTTCAACATAAAAAGTAGGCAAATCATCAAATAATAACAAAACCAAAATGTTTCAAAGTTTAGCCCAATTGATTTCAGAGTGTGGTTTGATTATATGAGAGTACAATCGAAATCCGCAGATCGTCAAGGTCGCGACCAGCTAAAAGGGGGTCAACCCAGAAAGTCCTAAAGACGAACGAACGAACGGGAGCGGAGGGATTAAAATAATGAACTTCAGGAAAACATTTCGATTTCATAAAAAGGAAGAGTTATAACTAGTTCTTACAGGTTTTAAACGGTCTCCAACTGTTACGAAAGTTAAAAACAAGCTTAATTAGCTGATTGTGAGGAAGATTTGTGACTATTGAAGCAATAAACATTATTATTATTATTATTACTTTTTACAGATGCTTCAAATAAAGTAGACGATAATGTGCAGTTATGGAGGCTAAGGATTTGATAGTTTTGACGAATGTAATTGACGACCATAAAATGCAACAACGAAAGATTACAGGAAGAAAACGCCAAATGGTAAATCTACTAACTGAAACATTTACTTATTAGGCTACCAATGGTTTGCTTGTATAGGACTAATCGTTTGCAGTTAAAGGTCTAATAAATTAAAAATAGAGCATATATTTGCTCTAAATTTGTTCTAATTACTCTAATGAGGTCTAATAAATTTGCATAAGTTCTTAGCCCTTAGCTTAGACCTCTTGCAAGCGATTAGTCCACTGACTATAGTTACCTTTGCCTATATTGTTTCCACATTTTCGCTTTCAGGAGTGATTAGTAAATAACAACAGCTTCTAAAATGACTTTTCTGGGACTAGAAGACTCGGATAAGAGATAGTCATACTACTTAACCTATTAAAGTAGTTAAATGTAGTTCTTCTTTGCTCTCATATAGCAGAGGACAGGCCAGCTGGAGCCGGCCTGGCCCGTTTGGTTGAACTTTTTTTCGACTACTCAAAAATATTTTCTTCACAAGTCAATATTTCGCTCCGAATGTGGCTGACGATAGTATTAAACGCTTCCTCCAAAAAATTTGTATGAATTACAATTTATTTATCCTGAAACGTTGGAAATATTGAGTTGAACAGGTTGAATTTCCAAATTTCGTAAGCAAGGGTTTTGAAAAATAAGTTGAATATTCGGAAAAGTTAAGTAATATGAAAGTCAATAACTAGTTCAGTAATATTCTATACAAATAATGTTTATCTTTTTCTTTCGGCGCACGTTCAAATCGCCCGGTCTCTGATAAACAAATTTCATCATGATTATTCTAGTTAAAGTATTGTACATCTTTGAATTTTCGTGAATTTACTATCGCTTATTGGACTGCTCCGACAAACACATTTGGGCAACATTTACTTTCATCATTTACTTTTTTTACTCTTTAAGGGAGAAACTCAGATTTAGGCGGTTTCTAACACCCCCTTGCTGTGAGCATATGCTAGTAACTGGACTAGGGTTGGGATTTGGAAAAACTAGTGAGAAAAACCCTGGTTTTGGTAAAACTGGTTATTGGTAACCAGCATACAAGTTTTTTTTTTGAAAACCAATTTTACCAAATCCTGACCCTAAAGTGGACATGTTTTTGAATTTGAATCCCCATAGATGTAAGTTCAGAGGTCAATAGAAAACTTAATATATAAATATAATTATATAAAATAGCTGTAATATATTGTAAGATTACCAGTTGTGGGCGTATAATGTTGCTTATATCATTTTATTAACAACTGAAATAAAGGTGAACTAAAAATGTGAGTAACTAAGCGCCTTGTGAGAGTAACCGGACGGCACCGTCCAGTTGCTCACAATTTCAACAAACGTTATCCTATAGTGTGAGGAACTGGGCGAACCGTTTACAAATGTGAATGCCATCGAAAGTTATTTGTTACTACCTTTTGAAATAGCGAGTGAAAATGGAAACATGTGAGCGATGCTCATAATACAACTTAACCCCTTACAATTACGGTAGGATAACTTTAGTAGAAATTCAAACTTGAGTTTGTCTTTGACAAACTCTTTAATGTCATAGATACGTGTTTGATTCCAAACCCATTAGGCTCTCATAACATAGAGAGATTCTCATTGAGCAATATCATAACATAGCTCTGCGTGTCCGAAAACACCATTATATCTAACTTATATTATCTTTCGGGCTAATGCTCCGCCTCGTCGTTGTTCGTATATAAACCATGCAAAACGCACCATCGAGGAGGCTGAAGCCTGCGTTCCAAAGATCTAAGTTTCCTTAAGGATCGCGCTGGTGCCGCGAACCTAATCACTGTTTATCTTCAAGACTTTCGCCACCTAAGTTGCCAATATCAGCTTTATGATAGCGGCTAAATGATTTTGCTGCTTAGTTTACGCTCTAAGCGCAGAGTATAGCTTTATCCGATTTATAGTTGTACCACTTCAATTTAAGTACATGAAAAGCGGGTATTCGATGATGCGAAGTGGGTGGCACCTTGCGCTTGCGTCGTCTCTTCGCTCTCTCTGCGCACAATCTCTAACTGGCTTACGTTCACAACAATTGCGGAGTGATATCATAGTGACGTTTATGTGTACGTGAATGTAAACAATTTAATTAATAGTCAAGTAAAGAAGTCAGTTATTCACAAGCAACTGAAAAGTTTCTAGTGAAGAGTTAATACACTTGGGGGATATCAGGTTTACCGGATATGAATCTCGGAATACCCAAGTGTCTCAACAGTCATCGCTAACTCGCATGATAATTGAAGATGTCTTGTATTTCTATAGAAAACACAAAAACCAAGAACTTGTACAGTTTTTATCATACCGTCAAATAATCGAAGGTGTCTTTGTTGATAACTTTATTGATGAAAATATAGCAAAAACAGTAGCGAGCTCACATATTATGGATACAAAAACGATTTAGTTTCTTTGAGTTATTCAAGTTTTAGTGAAGAGTTGAGGGTACAACAGTAGTTTCGGGTAGAATTCTGGTTGTTGTTGGTTTTGTTGTCACATTTGTGGTAAAGTCGACAATTGTAGTTCCAATATGATATTGTCTGCCGGGTAGGAAAATGGTGATTTTTTTGCAAATACACTGAAGCTAAGCCAGGGTTGCATGACGATAGTCCTTAATAAGAAGTAGAATTACAAATGGATCGATAGCTTTGGGAAGTGATATGAACAAAGACCACAAAGTTATAAAGCCGGTGAATATAGGAATATAAAGGAATATAGGAATATAAAGGAATAATATAGGAATATAGGAATATAAAGGAATAATGAATATAGGAATAAGGAATATGAATATAGGAATATAAAGCCGGTGAATATAAAGCCGGTGAATATTTCTCCAGAAGGGAGTCAATAACAACCAAGCAAGTGGGTATCTGATAGAGGACAAAGGGCACGGCTGCCTGAAAATATAATACTAAAATTTTGTAGTCGGTTGAATATATTTTCTTTTAGTGCGTATGAATTTCAATGAATAGGAATCTTCGAACACTAAGGTTGCAATGCTTTCTATTCTAACCATCAACTTGAAACATTTTAATACTACCTATATAGTTAGCCGTGTTACCTGAAGCACGAGCGTGTAGAATATCTGCAGATTACTTTTGTAATCTTTATGCTGTTCTCTATACATTTGTCTTATTGTAACCCATATCTTTCTTCCACAATAAGATGCCACTGTTCCAGTAAGAGTTGCGTACACCACATGATCTACTGCTGCGATCAGGCCGATTACCGAAAAGCTGTTGTCATAATCCTGAATAAAAAACATTTTTGTTTGGGTGCTTTAGCTTATTGTGAGTGACTAGTGCAGCGGTCTCTGAATCCGTGAGGATTTGAAGTAGCTTCGACTCCCCGTAGCTAAATTAGGCTTGGGAATCCAGCAGCTTATTTATCCCATGTTTCGTGACCCCGAAGATTGAATATTAGAAAGAAGCTGTCACTGCTCAGAAGATTCCGGAATGAATGGCAGAAATCCTGCGCCGAAGAACGCTACAGTTATTGTGTGATATGTGCGATTACAGGAAATAAATTACTTTAGATATATTCTTTTATCAAGTATTATTTTCACAAGCGTACTTTATTCGAAACAGTATAAATCTCGCCGCTAAATGCTATTGTATTATGTAAGAAGATTGCGATATTGTAAATGTTTCGAAAAATGTTTTAAAGGCACGGTCCACTCAAAATTTACATCTCAATTTTATTGTTTCAATCGACAGAGCTACTGATTCTGAGTTGAA
>JAQGAV010001706.1:0-19263 GCA_034691345.1 Phasmarhabditis papillosa
AAATTAGCTAACTCAGCGTGATATAAATCTCCCTATGATCTCACGATTCTGAATAAATATTGATTGATTGATTGATTGATTGAATGTGCGAACCCACACGAGATACGCTGCAAATTGCTTATTTGTAGTAATTAGCTGATTGCGTTGTGCATTGGTAATAATAGGTTGTTGTAATAATAGCATTATTTAATCATATATACATAGGTCAAATTCTTTTTGCAAGTTGCATTTTTCCATAGCTTTTCGTATGTGAATTTGTAAATGTTTCAAACGCAGCTAGAAACAATGAAGTTTTTCGGTGTTAGTGCGAGTTCGTCCTCTTTATAATTAAAATAAAACAGAAACTTCAAAGTAATTTTATTTAGTTATATTATATATGTTTCTTTAATACTACTATAGTCGGATTCAAAAGTAATACGGCCGTGTTAATAAAATTGGGGTTGCAGTAGTGTTGCAATATTTTTCCACACTTACAGTTCCGCTAGCTTCTTCATTACAATGAAACAAAAATTGCTCCGTAATTACAGTCATAGTCTGTTTTAAAACTTAGACTGCAAGCGCCGTTTGTTTTTATCAGCGTAGCGCCAATAAAAAAAGCTTCAATGTAATTGTATGATTACAAATCTCTCTCTAATACTATAATCGACGGATGAATCGCTTGCAGCTAAAGGTTTATTTATAATATTGCGAGCGCACAATTATATCGGTTACTTCTATATTTCCTTTTGATTTCCGCGCTCCATTTGAAGCCTACCGTACACCTCTTCAAACGATTCATCCGTCCACCATACTCTCTGTAAGTGAGAAGAAGTGATGTTTTTTTTATATAACCATCGGATTCAAAACTAATAAATGAGTGTAGAGAATCATTTACAAGCCAAACCCAATTGCGTACAATCAGTTTTGGCCTGAAAATTATCTTCTGCACATAATGTTTCGTTTTGAATCCGACTATAGCAGTTGTGTTTTGCAGTGAACACTTAGCGTGTGACTTCTGCTTCGAAGATTCATTGGATATTCATTGAAGAGGATATTTCTAATGCAACAAAAAGAACATAGCTCATCCAAACATGAATTGAATAGGAATGCCCAAATTCTGTGTATTTTCACAAGATTCGTATACTTTAACAGTAATCCAGATTTGATTACTATTTTGCACTACTTCCCAGTTTTGTAGAACTGTGAAACATTTTTTTCTGTCCCAAATTAAGTTTCTTACTATTCTATTCAGATGTATGTTCCATTAACCAGACAGATGAATTGGTCTTCAACGAGTCTCATAAGGACTTCCAGTCTATTTCAAAATATGTTTGAAAAATTAAATAAAACTAGCAAATTTAGTATGTAGCTAGACAGACAGAATAAATAGTCCATAACAGAAAAAATACAGCAGAGAGCGGTGTTCTTCAAGGTATCAAAAATCGCCCGTTCTGTGTCAAAATTATACATACTTCCATTAGATGGTTCGATGCGCAATTGTTTGTTTGTTATCACAAAAATATTATTCTGCTAGTTTTATTTTGCACCATGTCCAGAAAAAGACAAATACGCAATGGCGGAAGCCTGTGTATACCATCGCGCTCTGCGGTCTTTTGTTTGTTATAGACTATAATTGAGCTAAGGTTCCAGGGCTATATAATGGAGAGGGATGTTGTTAAATAGAATGTACTTTTTAAGTAAAGGTTCCCAATTCACTGATTTGTAAATATTAAGGAACCTCTCCAGAATAGTGCGATGTTTTAACCATGTTTCGTTTTAAAAAATTATAGTTCTTTTACAAAACTACCATTCGACTCCAGTTGGAGTTCTTCTATAATCATCTACTCCCATCTCCAGTTCATTAGTCTATAGTGATCAATTAAGTAAACATCGATAATTCGCCGTCCTCATCGATCTCAAGTACTGTTTACTGTTTACTCTGCGAAGGAGGGGAAATCCCGTGACCAAGAGCCAACTTGACAAGATTAGTCCAACTGTAAGTGGTGTTGGACTAGTCTCTATCAAAAGCGATCAGTTTTCGTTTTCCCCCAATTTCATCTTAACTTGTTGGGTATTTCACAAGTCTAATGTACATGTGCGGAAAAACTGTTTTTTCTAACTATAATGTCGTTAATTGAAATGGTTCGTATGGTCTCTGATCGGCCGGATACCTGCAAATACCGCCATATGCCAGCCGTACCGCTGGATACCTGCAAATACCGGCAAGCGTTACAAGTATCCGCTGGTAAAATTGTAGGTATCCGACCAGAGGTGCTTGATCGAATCAGTGATATATTGCTTGGAATGCGTTAGATATCAGTAAGCATTGCTCACTAACATTAAAGCATCAGTTCTGAATCCATTAACATTTGCATTTTTTTTAAATATACCACTTCTTCAAATCTCACAATATCGCTTCCTCGAAGCTGCGCGCTGAAATAGAGCTCTTGAGACGCTCGACGCCCAAAACAACCCCTTTATTCAGTTGGTTTTCTGAATCAAGATATTTTAAGGGTCGCTTAATGCGGATTCTTAACCCCGCAACACGTGAGCCTCGTTTCTCACAACCACTTTTTCTCATTTCCTTATCGTAGCATCTTTAGACTACTTTAGTCTAATTTGTCTACGCTTAAATTAACGAAAGATCGCCTTTTGAATTAGAAATTCTGCACAAATTGATTCTTAAATGTTTCATATTACTTGCATTCAAAGCTGCTCATCCGGCCCGGCCTGAAATTTTGAAACCCAGGCCGTGCCGGGCCGGCCTGATAACTACCTCTGACTTGCATTCCTTAAGTTTTGTCGGCGATTTTTTGGACGAAAGTAAATGTTCTAATTGTTATATTGAAATTCGGTATTACATACTTTTTAATGTTTGGTATTATCACATCCCAAAATAGTAAATTTTATACATTACTAGAAATAATAATAGAAATTCTAGTAAATTCTATATAAATTCACAAAGGTGAGGAAAAGTTGATCAACATAAGCAAATTCGAAAATCTATGAAAGCGTGCCCCTTTTAATGATATTTTTGCAATTGTACCTCTCCCGTAACCAAACCCTCATGAATTCTATCAGGTAGGGCTGAGAAAAAGCCGGCCGGGCCGGGCCTGTTCCTCAAAAAAATCGGCCCCGGCCCGTTAAATTCCCTGCCCTGCTCACTGATTTCTTTAGTAGATTCATCTTTGTTTGCTGAAATGTTTGCTGGATCCATCTTAGAATATGATATTCTTTGTCTTTTCATTTAAGTCATTTGACGCATCTATGGACGCCGCAGCTTCCTTTCTATGCATAAAAAATGAGAAGCATTTCATATTCTTATTACAGCAGAGAACAATAATCAGTTATAAGAAGTCAACAAAGGCTACTAGAGATATTCTAAAAAGCAAACTTTTTAGTTACTTCTAGTAGACTAAGGGTGGGAGTCTCTGTAGAAAAATTTGTCAACTAAAAATTTTCGAGAGACCGAACAATTGAAGTTCTTTACGTTATTTTGAATTTTCCGTTATCGATGATAGTCTCGATGCCGTATCTTGCAAAATATTGCCATTCGGAAACTGGTTGTACGTCCAATTTTGATAGCACATCGATATCATCGAGTAAGGGCGGCAAGGTACGTTATACGGTTCGAAAGAGACCAAAATACACAGTGGAAAAAGCGAAATACCAGAAAGAAACATTTAAACAAACAATAGAGTGCAATTTCAAATGATAACTTACCTCGTAAAATATCTGATATTGTCTTAAAAACAATTGTAGAGTTTAACGAAAGCTAGAAACATTTACTTTTGGCGCTTTTTGCGATTCGGATACTTTATCTACCTTTCTGTTGACACAAATGGCGGGTGGGAGCTAAAATGAGATTTAATTTCAATCAAAGTGCATTGTTTAAATAAAACGAATTGATCGCCAGCTAAATGTGGCAGCAGCGATTAGCATTTATGAGAAACATTTCGGCCTCCTAAGGTAGAAACAAAACATTTTAATGCATGTTTTCGGCGAATTCGCGGATAATTTTATGCTTTATTGCAGCAAAATTGCTATTGAAAGACGGCAAAACTGTTTTAGAATTCATTTATAGTATTATTTTTTCGATAAAGTTAGCTTTTTTTATATAGTCTATAACAAACGAAAGACCGCCGAGCGCGGTGGTATACGTAGGCTTCCGCAAATGCGTATGTGTCTTTTTCTGGATATGATACAAAATAAAACTAGTAGAATAATATTTTTTCTGACAACAAAAAAAATTACGCTTCAAACCATATAATGGAAGTTTAATTTTGCCACAGAACGAGCGATTTTCCAAACTTTACACAACACCCCGCACTGCAGTCTTCTTTTTGTTATGGACTATACTATAAATAAGTTTAAAACTACGTTAAGGATGTGAAACATTTCGATTTCGGATTCTACGTGCTGTTATTCACCAGATTTTGCCTTCTCCCACACCTTCACGCTAGATTTATAAATAATTCAATTGCTAAATATAGTGATTTCCGTATTGGCTTAGCAGACAACAAGAGTATGTGTATCAAGACTAAAAGGACTGAAAAGTAAATGCTTCAAGTTTTTACAACTACGCTGTGAAGAGCTCACCGTAGTTAAGTTTCTATGATAATCTGGATGATTAAATATTTATAAAAAAATTTAGGCTCTACATTGTAGTATTTGTTGGTATGACATTTTCGCCGAAGTAGCCATTTTTCCACTTTTAGTTTCATAAAGAAAACCCATCTAGCATTTCTTTTCACGCTTGGTCCCAACCTTCCTGTCAGTTTTTTTAAAATTAAACTATTTTTTTGCGCTATGTCCGCAGTAAAAAAAACTATCAACGACCAAACTTGATAGTCTTGAGATCTTATTATTTAAGCGCAAAAAAGCCGTATCTTCCGCGAAATTTTATGAACGTGTTCAGTAAACTATGAAAGTAAAAGGACTGGGATATGGATTTCAGTTTTTTTAATTGTCTTCATTTTTGAATTAGACTGCTTACCCTGTATATGTTTTAATAAATTATTTCATGCCCTAACTTTTGACTTTTCGCGTTTCTTTCGCGAGCTTTCTTCTTATTTTCGCGTCTACCATTAAATGTAGCTTTGCCCATTATTTTTCAAAGTGCACAAGTAATTTTCTCGTTTACACCAATAAATCAGTTATATGTAGTGGACATTATTTACCTGTGTATTAGATGCTGGGCTGCCTCGTAGGCAATAATCAGCGGCCTATTCAGAGGACTGCGCGGCAACCTATATAGCGGGATTATTGCAGGCAGTTTGAGACATGATTGATTAACAAATAACAACATTTGTATATCTTAAATTTTGACAAATTCGGTTTGCCGCTGAGTATCTGTTCTTAATGCAAAATGTTGCGTTATTGGACGGTTAGTTTAACTTTTTTGTGGAACTAAATTTGAACTGATTTTATCATATGTAAGTTATCAATCAAATCAATCAAATTTATACAGAATCGTGAGATCAAAGGGAGATTTATATCACGCTGAATTAGCTAATTTCTTCCATTTCTTTGGATCCTATTGTGCTAGACTCATCCATTTCACATCAATTTCTCCAGAACGTTCGGCAGCTTTTCTAAGATATCATCAGCCCATTGATCATGCTGCCTTCCTGCATAGCGCAGTTGTATACATGGGCTTCTGCAATTGCGTATTTGTCTTTTTCTGGACATGATACAAAATGAAACTAGTACAATAATATATATCTGACAACAAATAAAACATTGCGCTAAGAACCATATAATGGTAGTTTAATTTTGCCACAGAACGAACGATTGTTGAAACTTTAAGCAACACCGCTCACTGTAGTCTTTTTTTGTTATGAACTATATCTATTTTGTAGAATCTAAATAGCAGTGGTCCTCTGAAAATAGCAGTGGTTTAATCTGACTTCTTCATTTACTGCTTCCACTTTTTCTAGCAAATACAAATGTTTTAGATGGCGTCCACCAATTACGAACCAAACGGTATATGCCAGTGGGACACGGATGAAGAAGTCAGTCTAGAATACACAACGCCAGACAACCCAGGTATATTTTGTAATATTTATTTATACTTTATATTTGTATTATCTAATGGTTTAATTGCTAAGAGTAATTTAATCCTTGTTGTGTTCAAATATACTAGGATATAAGGGATTGCTGCTATTTTTACATTACAAGGTTCTTGGAAATGCAGAATGCCTCGGAATATATAGTCAATAACAAAAAAAGACTGCAGCGCGCGGTGTTGTGTAAGGCATGGAAACTCGCTCGTTCTGTGGCAAAATTGGAAAACCATAATATGATTTAAAGCGCAATGTTTTGTTTGTTGTCTTATATTGTTGTACTGGTTTTATTTTATATAATATCCAGAAAAAGACAAACACCCAATTACGGAAGGCTCCGTATACCACCGCGCTCTGCGGTCTTTTGTTTATTACAGACTATAGTTAGACTAACCAGCTACCTTTGGAAGTTCAGACATATAAGGCAGCATGTCTCTACCAAGAACAATAAAACCACACTGAAACTCCCATTTTGCTAATTGAAAACAATCGAATTCAACTTGTTGTTAAAATTTTCTTTCGAGCAGGTGCTCCGCCACGCTTTTGTGAAATACTAATACGCCTTTGGCTGTAGTATAGAAACGCCCGGATGGCTGCCCGGGTAGTTTTTCGCTGCCCGAGCACTTGAGAATTGTTGCCCGGGCAGTCTAAAAACTGCCCGGGCATCCACCCAGGCGTTTTTATACTACGGCCACAGGGTAGACGATGTATGCAGCAAAATAGCATTATCCAACAGAAGAGAATCCAAAATTTGACCAATTCCGATGAATTAATTCTCAAATCCTTATTGCTTTGATAATTTCTGTGAAACCTGTTGAGTGCCACGTATTAATTCTTACCACTTTTATTACTACTTAATATATCTTGAAACATTTACTTTTCTGGTTGTCCCAACTTCGGAAAATTTGAAAAACCTTAATGTATAGCCCCCATAGCATTACACCTTGATATTTATTTATTTCTTTACCTGTTTACAACCTCCCAAATCGAAACTAAATTTAATTTCGAATATCAATTATTGTCGTCGGCTATCAACCCAGGTTGCCGACTCATTTCATTTCTCTAATGTAATTTTGCTGATATTCGCAGAATACTCCAAATTGCTTTTATTAATCTGTGCGGCGCGCTCCGCGGCGGGATTTCTACGCCGGTTAATTATTTTTAATCAAACTCGAAATTGAGCTAATTTAGGTAATTTAGGCGGTTGGCTCACAAAATCCTATAAAACCTAAGGTCATTGCGCGGAAGAGGTGGTTATTTAAGGCTATTTCAATAGCTTCATTTGCTTTATTTCTTTTTTGTCTGAAATTTAATTACAAAAGTTTGTGGTTATTTTCGGTAAAGATTCTTTGTATAATATATAAAGTCTAGCTCAATACCTAGGTTTCCAGCGCGGTATCACGAGCGGGGCGCTGTGTTATAAAAAATGAATGTACTTTTGAAGATAACGCACCATGTTGACCGATTTTACATCCATTTTATATAACATTGCGTCCCGCTCGTGATACCGTGCTGGAAACCTAGGTCTTGAGATGGACTATATAATATGCAGATTGGATGTAAATAATATGAACACTTCGTTAGGGCAGAGTAAATGTTTCAGCTTCTGATATGTACCTATTTTGATAAGATCTATAATTCGTACTCACCTCTGAACTCGTCCAACAAAGTTTTCCTTTTTCTAAGACCATCATTTCAAAGAGCGTAGTAAAAAAAAAAGAATACAAAAACTCTTCCTATCTTTTTGTGAAGTTTCTCTCTATTGTAGCAGCTACTATATTGTTTTTGGTAGGTTACAAACAATCAAATGAGCCAAATCTTACAGGCGTTCTTGGTATTTCACAAACCGTCTTCTTAATCGAACCGTCCCCATTTTCTTTTTGTCGTTCGGTTGTGTCTTATATCTTCCAAAGATTGCTCTGTTTTCATGGAAAATCTATTTTCCGAGAACAAATCCGCCAGATTAGCGTATTTTAATGTCACGAGCGTTTCCATAAAGAATATTGCAGATCTAGATAGCTTAGCGGGCAGCAATATATAGCCTCACAACTGCCTTGTTGAATAATATAACTGGTTGCAGTAAATGTTACCAACCAAGTTTTAAAAAAAAATCTTATCGTTTCGTTTATCTGACTTCGAATGTGTACTCATAATTGTTCAATTGTTGGTTGAGTTAGCATTACTTTATAAATATCATTTATTCCAATCAGGGGTGGGCCGGGCCGACAACCAAAATTTTCCCTGTCCGGGGCCGGGCCGGAGGTCAAAAAGTCGGCCCCGGCCGCCACTTTTGCCAGCCCTGATTCCAATAACCATAACTACGTCTTCATTAGGAGTTCTCAATACGTAAACCAATAACTTTATCTCTGTAATCGATTTAACTTTAAAAAATACTATATGTTAGTAGATTTTCATTAAGATAAAACAACCTTAACAATATTGAGTATAGTTTTGTAAGTATAATGTTCATACCTAGTACATTTGTCATTCTTATGTTGCTTCTAGTTGGTGTGATATTAATATTGTTCTTAATCCTCGTTCACTAACACTTATAATGGTTCATCAACTGTTGTGGGGACGTGTCAACATCCACTTATTCAGTGATTCTTGCCACAACTATTCCTAGAGTAGTCGAAAATCTGAAACAAACGTCACAAATTAGACTCTCAGAGAATTTCATTTTGAGGCTTTCACATTAGTAGGTATTCAGATAAACATAGACCATCATGAGAAACAGTGCTTCGTGAGATTTTTTTTTTTTTTTAATTCAGGTACATAGGGTACGTAATAGTATTTTTTAGTTGTACTACTTGAATACACAATGAAATTGAATTGCGAACATACGCACTCTTTTCTTCATTGAACTTTCAGAAACATTTAGTTTTGGCCAATTTGGGAAGAACACTTTTACATTTCCGAACAATGGGAAACACTTGAGCATTGTTTTGCAACACTTCACATTAACGATTCAAACTTTCTTATTTTTCCAGAAAGTAATTCTCCTACTATAATTCTACATTACTTAGGCTAATACCATTTACATAATGCCGTGTTTTGTTATTCAAAATGAATGATATTTGTTTTCTTTAAGCCAAGAACTCCGATATTTGTAGTATTTGTATTATATTTTATTACTTACATACTTTCTATAGTCAACGCCGAGAGTAATGATGGAGTATCACTTGCGTATTTTTAGTATCTTTAACACCGCACTTGAAGGCAAGTTGTATGCGCGTACTTGCAAAGTACAATACGGAAAGAAAAGTACGCGCTAGATGCTGGTGCGGTGCACGCAAAAAGGGCTTAAACGAGCGCTGAATTCTTTACACTCCATCATTACTCTTGGCGCTGACTATATATTCTTGCTGTAATTTCAATATACATCTGACTAATGAATCATATTACGCGGCTTTAATGCTTGAAAGAGCGGAAGTAAATGTTGCAGCCTTATTTGTATAATTCGCACATTTATTAAAGTTTGTTTATCAGTTCAGTTAGTTTCGCATTTGATTAATAGAATAAGCCAAATGGCAAAACTTAAAGACTAAATAATAACTTTAAAGATTATACTTATGAAAGTTTACACATTATGGAGTACTTTAGCGGTTCGATCTTGGGTCTACTAGAGATCACAGCTAGGGTCGGCAACTGGTACGGTACCGTAAACGGTATACGGGTAAAACTGTAACCGGTATACCGGTAAATAGTTATTGTTCTTTTTCAAAAACCTTACCGTATGCCCAATCTAATCACAACGAGCGGAAACCGAACCACGGAAAATAAAACAATTTTAAATACTGAAATTGCCTTCAAAATAGTCCTGTTTTCAACAGTTCTAATCTCTGGTATTTTAACATTTAAAATCTGCAGTTGAAGTATTGGAATTCAATTTTATAATCATGCCAATTAATTTCCAATAAGTTAATGAAGAAGCATTTTCAAGTTGTCCTAGAATATCTAAATCCCTATCAATAAAGAATACCTATCTAACTAATGTTCATTACGAAATCTGAGTATGATTGCTCTTTTTAGATTGTCACCAAGGCTGCGTATTTTAAAAGCATGCACCAGTCCAAGCCAGGCACACATTTTGAGGAGGCCGAGCTAGGCCGGGCGGTTTCGGCTTGTGACGTCAGTTTGATTACCAGTACCTTCATCAAACACTATAAAGCATTTACTTACGCTCAATTTCGGCATGATGATTGAACCAAGGGGACCCAAGCAGGTCGGCCATTACCGCCATAACACCAGGATTCTATATTGTACAACCTATACATTGAATCTGGTTTAAAAGATGCATCAATCAGAGGTCCGCGTCCACCTCTGGCTGAAGGTCGGAAAGTTTTAAATGTATTTCCATAACAAAAGAACACTGGTTCCTCCATGTTATGTACAGTAAAATACGAGAGTAATAATGGAGTGTTAAAAAAGAATCTCGCCCAGAATAGCTCTGAAAATTTTCGAAAAACAAAAATATATGCAAAATTGCATAAAAATACGAAAAATTGCATAAAAATACGCAAGTAACACTCCACTAGTCCTCTTCCATTAGACTATAACAAAAACGCTACTACTATGGTTACCGCTCTGCCGTGGTTGGATTACACTGTATTAAATGACAATTTCTACAGTAATACTTTCTATATTTGAGTCAACAGGCTATAATCTGTTTTTATACTTCTACTACATAATCTATCGATTCGTCGACTTTCTCACCGCAGTACAGCTTCTGCCTCGGCCACAATTCAAAATATGTGGGAGACCCTAATCAACAGCTGAATTTTAAATGTTGTAATTCAGTTTTAATTTTCTTATTATTGCGATATGCACGGTGTGTACAAATTATGATAAAATCAACCTTATTGGGCATAACTCTCTTCAAACTGCATATTTTAAAATTTGGTAAAAGATGGAAATGTGTTATAATATATTATCTTTGCTTCACGTTATTGAGTATTGAAACATCACTAAACATGTTTTATTATGTTTACAACAACTACATACATCACTAAAGGCGAAGTTGTTAGTTCACGTTTCCAAAATATCTGGGCATTTTCGGAACAAACTTGAAACATGTTTGCGATACGAGTGATACAGAAAATATAATACTTTTTAAAATACTTTTTTTCGCACATTAATTCACGTTCTGAAGCCGGACAAACAAATTCCTTTCCTCTAAGTCACATTTTTAATTAATTAGAGTCATGCTTAGATACGAATGCAATTATTTTTCGATTCAGCCCTTTACTATAGACTCCAGATTGTATCGCTAGGATTTGGATATACTAGGTTTGAGTTATTGGTTTTCAGTAAAGTAAAAAGTAAAAGTAATTTATTTCCTGTAATCGCACGTATCACATTAATAATTGTAGATTTCTTTGGCGTTGGGGTTTCGGACATTTCTTCCTGAATCTTTTGAGCAGAGACGGCTCTTTTCTAACATTCAATCTTCGGTTGCACAAAACATGGGATAAGTAAGCTGCTGGTTTCTCAAGCTTTCTTCAGCTACGGGGAGTCGAACCCACAGTCTCAGATCCTCAGTGATTTAGAGACCGCTGCTCTAACCATTTGGCTAAAGCACCCTCTTTAGCAGCAGTATCACAGTTTTTAGTAGTTACTTAACAGAGAAAGTATTGAAAAAAAAATTTTCTTTCGGCAAACCATAAAAAGAATAATATTTAATGTATGCTGATATTATACATATTTTGTGAATGACTCAATACTACTATTGTTACCATTCAACTTATGTTAACCTCTTGTTCGAAACATTTAGTTCTTTGGCTGACTAACAGCTTCCCAACTTGCTGAATATTCATTGAATATATTTATTGAGTTTATTTTATAATAAAGTACACTCGTATTTGTTGTTTTACGGGATCCTTCCAATCAAATCTCACACGCGACTAGTTTCTCCTACTGATGAGCATAACAAAAGTATTCTATTTCATTTGTTATATAATATAGTCAGCGTCAAGAGTAATGATGGAGTGTAAAGAATTCAACGCTCGTCAGAGCCCCTTTTGCGAGCACCGCGCCAGCATCTGGCGGCTACTTTTCGTTAAATATTGTATTTTGCAAGTATGCGCGTGCAATTTGCCTGCAGATGCGGTCCTCTAAATACGCAGTTACACTCCATTATTACTCTCGGCGCTGACTATATATAACTATATTTTTTCACAATCAGTTTACAATGTATATATAATAAAATAACAAACAAATTTGTTAAAGAATAATGCTAATCCTCAATCTATAAAAAAAAAGCTCAATTCGCCGAGTGCACAAGCGTAATATGTACACGTGATTGCCTCTGAAGAGGTGTTGAAGTAATGCGAAGCCCCGCAAAGAAGAATTGATGATTATATGAAATCAAAATGTTTTGCATACTACGTAACTATAGTCCATAACAAAAAAGCGGTGTTAATCTGAATCTATAAACTTCAACTCAAAAATTTATCGAATTGTAGCTGTAAATTGACCCTTCTGGATGACGTATTCATTCTAGGCTTTGTTTTTTATGAAGCTATTTCCCTGTTGAAAACATTCTCATATGTAATTTTAAAATTGTATTTTGTTCATTTTTTGTAGTTTCTCCGAAATTCGCCCACCCACATTCAAAATTGTCATTGTTCTTAGAATTCTAATGTCATTTTCACTGACTGGTTTCGATGTATTCAAAAATACTGACTTGTGTTGTTTCCATAGTTTCGTCGGGATTTTGGTATCAATTCAAGTGAATGTTATTCGAAACATTCAACATTAGCAGTAACTAGATGTGAATGTTTCTTTGCTTTCTAATTTTATAATAGACTAAAATATGTTAATATTGTATATTTCCAGATAGAAATTTTTATTTTATTTTTCATTTACAAATGAGGAGATTGACAATGCCTTCAAGCCACAATCATTCTCCCGAGCCTCGACCCCATTAAGAATTAACACTTAAGTAGATTTTGTGTATTTTAGGGTCTTCGGAAATAATAAACCATTATATTTTATTCTAACGTAACTGAGATCTGCCTACTACTTTTCAAAGTTTCCTTATCGTTCCATGAATGTAATTGAATTTCATCCAAATATATGTATACCAGTCTAATCCACCGCTTTGCTGGTATATACTTTTTGAAACATTTGTTTTTTCTGCAAAGTTAATCCTTTTGTCCTCAAACTTGCTAGTTTTACGTAGAAAGGCGTGTTAAATTATCATTATCCAAAACACGCTATATCAATAAGAAGCCTTCATTTACGTATTAACATTCGTAGAAACGGAAAGGCTTCTTTTTTATATTTCCTAAATTTGAAATCTGACCTTATTGAAACAGCATGTGGTTAACACTTTTACAAAACCATAAAACATTTGCTTTTGAAGTTGTTCAATATTATCTTGACCCCTAAACAAACTCAATATGTTTGTCCTAGCTTGTAATTTTAGCAAACATAATATGACTTTCGAATGTTTCAGATTTGGTAGTCGACTGGTCATTGGGTACACTAGACATGGACGTAAAAATGCCGGCGGCGCGGTCGATATCCGTTTTGGTAGATCAGAAGCTGGTGAGTTGTCAAGGAAATTGGATTAAGACATTGAAACAATCATTATATAGAGAAAATTACAAAATTATAGTCAGCGCCAAGAGTAATGATGGAGTGTAAAGAATTCAACGCTCGTCTGAGCCCCTTTTGCGAGTACCGTGCCAGCATCTGGCGGCTACTCTCCGTTTCATATTGTACTTTGCAAGTACGCGCGTGCAATTTGCCTGCAGATGCGATGTTAAAAATCCTGTAAGTACACAAACGACACTGCATCATTACTCTCGCTGATATTACCTTATTACAAAAGTCTTTAAAAGATTTTGACATATAGTCTATCTCACTACCTAGGTTTCCAGCGCGATATCACAAGCGGAGCGCAATGTTATAAACAATGAAGGTAAAATTAGTCGACGTTGTGCGTTTTCTCCAAGAGTATATTCGTTTTTTATAACATAGCGTCCTGCTCGTGATACCGCGATGAAAAATTGGGTTTTGAGATGTACTATATGTTAAGATTTTATATTAAGAAACCCTAATATGCACCCTTAAACCTCAACCCTGTAGGTAAATCCAGATAAAAAATTGGTTCAGTATTCGATTTTACATCAAATTGAAAATTGGATGATTATTCGTTACAAAGGATTTATACGAGCTTCCTAATTATCAGAAGGCTATCTCATTTAATTACACCTGTCAATCTAATTAGGGTTGTATGCTGGATACCCTCTATGGCAGAGTTCTAAATGTTTCACTGATATGTTTAACGATTGGTCTCCTCTGTTTATAATTTTCTTTCTGGCGTTATTGGAAATTAAATATATTCAACTTAAACTTAACTATTTAACTTAAGTATATTTAAAGTTTAACTATCTAGTGATAAGTTGCAATCTTTCGCGTTATCCAACTTTACGCCTCTACTAATTCATGAATATAAGTTTGTTCCGAAAATCTAAGTCCAAAAACTAGAATATATATACTACAAGAACTAGTTCGTTTGTATCACTGTGCTTGTTGTTCATTTAAAGATCCGAATGTTCCGGAAGAACCTGAGTCGCAGCTAGCTATAGTCGACGGACAACTTGCTTGCAGCTAAAGGACTGCGAATTTTGCGCTGGAGCGCAAATCCGATTGGGTTTTAGTCGAATACCCCTTAGTATCCGCGCTCCTTTGCAAAACTGACCGTATACCCCTGCAAGCAATCCGTCCGTCGACTATATGCCCGTTCTTAACAACTTATCTTTATACCTCCCGTTACGTTAACTTTATTAGCTGACTTTTTCGGAAAATCAATCTGCAGGATAACTTTTTCTCAATCGGGTGCTAATTGCCCTCGTTACACTTGCCTTCGAAAGTACAAATTGGCGCGAAAAATTAGAAAATGGAAGGTGAAACCATTCAATCAAACTAAAGAAAATATTCCCAACGCGATTATCCATAGCTCATAGCGTAACTAATATTAAACAACGGAATGTTGTCGAATATTCAGCGGCTCGGTAGCATCTACAAACGAAATCAGGTAAATTGAGAAAGTTTTAGGAAGATATAGTTTGATTCAAGATAAATAATGGAGTGTTACTTGCGTATTTTAAGGAAATTTTGCGTATATTTCCGGTTTTCGAATACTTTCTGAGCCATTTTCAATGAGGTTCTTTTTTAACACTCCGTTATTACTCTCGAATCAGACTATATTATATAACTAAATGTTTCGTGAGCTGAACTTGGTTATAGTTTTATTGCTTTTTGCTTTTTCTAGAAGTTTACAAAAGTTTTGATTACCCATATTGTTATGAAATTGCAAAGTAGAAGTTTCAGTTCGTTTACATCACGTTCAATGTTTTATTAAGATTTTTCGTTCTCGGTTGATTGCTCCAGTTTTTGAAATTGAAATGTTTCAATCGAACCTCGACGTCCCTCGTATCTCAAACAATAATATAATCTATAACAAAAAGAAGACTGCAGTGCGCGGTGTTGTGTACGGTTTTGGAAATCGCTCGTTCCGTGCCAAAATTAAACTTCCATTATATGGTTCGATGCCCAACTTTTGTTTGCTGTCAGAAAAATATTATTGTACTAGTTTTATTTTCTATCTTTTTCTGAAGAGGGCAAATACGCAATTGCGGAAGCCTATGTATACCACCGCGCTCTGAGGTCATCTCTTTGTTACAGACTATACCCTTCTCCTACATAACTTTCATAAACTAGCGTATTTCTCACATTAAAAGAACACTCGCCGGAGCAGTGTTGTTTCGTCGGGCAATAAAATTTTATTCGATTTCAACCGCACGCAAGATTTATTAAATGCAAAACATTTCTATTTCAAAATGTAAATTTCCGCGCCCGTTCGCGTAGGATATCCTATGATGGAGAAATTGGACACAGATAAGGCTCTGGAATTTAATATTTTTAATAGGATTGGACTAATCCGAAGATTTTGTGGGTCTCTGAAGCATGGGCCAGATTTACCGCCGCCGGAAACCACACCCCATTTCGAATCTTCCCCAACAATTCTCATTGATGTTTCGATGTTTAACAGTACAAGCACATTTTAAACGGGATGTTTTATGTCGTATGATTAGTATAAAACAAACAAGCACCTACTTTCTTATATTTGAAACATATACTTTTTTCCCAAAAAAAAACGTGTCATGTTCCGTTTCTCGAAGGCACTGAGTAACACGACGCGCACTACCAATTGTCCATCTAATATTATAAATCAAATGTTTCTCGTCGAACGAATCTTAGCGGACGTGTCGCTTCTAGTTGACGTTTGAGTACATCTCTGTGTTCATAATATAAGTAGCTAGGCGGCGGCGAGAGACAGTGCGCAGCGCTAGACGCAGACCACAAGAGCTCCGGATTATCCAGAAGCATCATGATTCTCAGTCTTCAGCTCTACTTCTTCCCGCTCTCGAGTGATTTCGGAAGCCATTTTCTCTTGAAACTTTACAAATCCGTAAAATGTCGCTACTTGTAGTGCGTGCATGCCACAATTAAAAGTTCCAAAAAAACTTTGAAATTTTCAATGAGAACTTTTGCAGAACGTTGAGTCATGAATGTACGTCAGAAGATACTGATATTTTATTGAAAAATTTCGTAAATTCGTCAATAATGAATGTACTTTTGGAGAAAACGCACCACGTCGACCGATTTTACATTCATTTTTATAACACTGCGCCCGCTCGTAAATACTGCGCTTGAAACCTAGGTCTTGAGATGGACTATAGTTAGAGATCTATTGTTTTGACTTCATAGTTTACTTCATAATTTGATCGATTAATATAAGCCTCCGTCTAAGTCCTTAGTGTGCAATAATAAGTCCTTATTATTGCACACTAATTACTAGGTTTATCAATAAAGCATGCACGGCAACATCCAATTTCATTGGCGCAATCAACATATCGAGAATATAGTCGGCGGACCAATCGCTTGCATTTTAAGGTCTAATAAATTCAAATTAGAGCATAGGTTTGCTCTAATTACTTTAAGAAACTGTAATAAATTTTCTGTTCGTACCGTAACCCCTTGCAAGCGATTAATCCGCCGACTGTAGTTAAATGATAATTAATATATCTTGTGGTTTTTCTGTGTTTTTATCTTTATCGTCGAAAACAATAAACATTTTATTCTACATAGTAAGGGGAAACCAACAGTTTCAATGGCTGACTATTGTAAGTTTTGATTATGATATATAGTCGGCTTTCAAAGCTTATTCAAGGGTATACGGTAAAAACTGCAAATTTTATTGGAGCGCGACTGAGTAATGGCGCGCGAATACGCGGACTAATCAAAGATGCAATGTACAACACCACATCTAACTTATTTTTCAGAATCAATTAATTTTAACTATTCAGAGCATCATTTTAAATTGAGAACTCAGACCTTTAACTTGTATAGCGTTTGTCCGCTGACTATAACCCGAAATACCCGAAGCGAACGCCCTGAAAATTTTAAAAGACCCACTAACCTCTTTCTTTTTCACAAAAACAATCCGTCTCTCACAAAGTAGCCAAATCATAAACGGAAAAGGAAGAAGAATTTTGTTATTGGTCAAATCTTTTCTAGTGTTTTCCACTCTGCTAGCTTCTTGATGATCTTCGTCGTCGCCTCACAAACGACAATAGCCGCGAAGATAGAGATTTCATTTCCTAAGCAGCGACTGCGAATCTCAACTGTTTCAAGAGAACGCTATTCTTAGAAATTATATTAATGTCTTTAAATGCCCAGTTCTACTCCAATAATTTTGGTCCATAAACTGCAGTTAGCAAATTGAACCGATAAATAAATGCTCTGAAACATTCGGTATTTACAAAAAACTCAAAACAAATTTTAAAAAAACACATTAAAGCCTGCTAACTATATTATATGAT
This sequence comes from Phasmarhabditis papillosa, assembly GCA_034691345.1. Lineage (NCBI taxonomy): Eukaryota > Metazoa > Nematoda > Chromadorea > Rhabditida > Rhabditidae > Pellioditis > Pellioditis papillosa. The sequence continues at coordinate 17,942 of JAQGAV010001706.1, forward strand.
AATAAATATTTTTTGTGAACAACTAAAGTCTATCACAAGACCTTGGTTTCCAGAGCGGCATCACGAGCGGGGCGCAGTGTAATCAAAAATGAATGTTCTTTTGAAGAAAACGAACCACGTCGACCGATTTTACATTCATTTTTATAACACTGCGCCCCGCTCGTGATACCGCGCTGGAAACCTATGTGTTGAGATAGACTGTATTCTCTTATAAATTCAAATATCTTTCCACGTTATCAAATGTTTTGAGGAGATTTTGCCGGTTTTCGCTAACTCTACCTCCAATTCCCAATAGAAATGTTAAGCTAATTGGGACTAAGCTGCGGCCTATTTTGCTTCGGCGCCAATCCACCAGCTTTCCCATAAATATGATATTCTATTACGTAGTTATGTATTAGTAGTCTGCAGGAAGCCTATTTACGTAACACAAAGGTTTCAGAGATGAGATTTCACAATATTGGCTGAGTCGAGTCTATAAATAGACGAAAGTATTCGGGGGGAGAACTCTTTCATGATTCAGAAAACTGAAAAGATTCATATGCTTAGATCATTAGATGTTTCCATTGAGTTTGGATTTCTCATCCAGTTTTGTCCATATTGTTCAATTTTAATATTTGCTTTTTATATTATACTGAAAATACTATATTCAAGTGATAGTTTTATTAGTGAATCCTTCGACAAATTAGATAGACTACTTAGCTTCGATATTTCCAACTATTCAATATATCTGTAACATTTGGTTTTCCCGAAACTCGCACCATGATGAAAGAAAGTGAATTTCGCAAATATTCTTTTGGAATCAAATTCAGCAGTACAATTTCATACATAAAACATGTTTTTTTGTATGGAAAAGTCAATTTTCTCGATCGAATTTGTGAAGAAAACGGATTTCGTCGAATTACTGTATGATAGGGGCTATAAAGCCCCATCTATGTCCCTTTAAAAGCCAATCATTTGTTAAAATCATAATTTTAGAAAGGTTTCCCCCTGGATATTCCTTCCTCTACGTCAACAAATTATATACTAATCTCAATCGCCCATTTTGCAGTAAGCATTTCGTCTTAATACTGCAGTTTTTATATCCGACGGATTATTCCACAGGTTTAGCACATAAGTCTTTATCGATATCATTTTTTCTGGAGCAAGTTATACTAGTTACGTTTGGATGTAGGGAGTCAGGAAAAGTAAATGTTTTATATGCTAACAATAGGGCCATAACTTCTTTACGCTAATTGTATAAAGTATAGTATTTTATTTCCTGTATCACTCGTATCACAATAATAGTAGATGTCTTCGAGGCAGGGCTTCGGCCATTCATTCCG
>JAQGAV010001707.1:0-19257 GCA_034691345.1 Phasmarhabditis papillosa
AAAAAAAAAGAAAGTACCAGGCTCTTTAATACTACGGCTACTAGGCCGTGCTGCGCTCCCGTTTTTGAGCTTGTACTGAAAACGATGCTCTTATTTTTGGTCTAACAAAAAACCGTTTAGTCATAGAGCTTTATCCAGCACGATTTTCCAAGAACTTTTCGCAGTTCAAAATGGAAAATTCTAAAAACTTCTTTCAACGTAGTAAGATATAGTGTTATTAAGCTTATCGGATGTCTTCGTATATGGACGATACTATTGAACCTTGTGATAACTTCTATCGCTTCTCGTGTAATAAATTTCACCAAATGAATGAGGACCAACGACGAAACTTCTTAGATGTTTTAAAAGAAAATACAGACAGGGCCGTTTATGGTAAGAGGATTTAGCCGGTTTTCAGAAATAACAAAGACAAAATGGTGTCTTGAATAATGGGCACTGGAAAACGAACTGTCTAAAAACCAAGTGACCAAAAATATAGAATTTTTCGGAATCCATAAGTTTTCATTATTTGAGGCTCTAAAACAAGTGAATTGGTTTCAGGACTGCTATCAAAGAAACCGGACACGGGAAGCAGAACTGAAAGATTAGCCAAGTCATTGTTCAAATCATGCATGGATGCTACTCAAAGGTATACAAAGACTAGCTCACAGCTCCGTAACTTCTAAAATATGCTAATTTAATGAGGATATAACTATAATCGGAAGAAATATACCGGAGAAAAATAAAAGACTTTTTAAAAAGATAAATACATATTAAACATTTACAAAATACATTTCAGATCTAAGCTAGGCGGTTACCCGCTACTCGACCTACTGCGTAATTTACCTTGTGGTCCCATATTCTCCGAGTGTCGAGACTTTAATCCGGATTATTACAAGTGGGTTACGGTAGCTGCTAATTAGGCTGTGTCGGAGAGGGGTTAAGACCTCGTCAAGTGCAGGGTAAACAAACCGTTTTTGCTTATTTTTCGAGAAATTAAGGGGGCTCAAAAGAAGAAAATAATATAGAGAAAGAAATATAAAGAATTTTTTTGTTAAGCTTGATCGGTTTGGTTCGATTAATATCAAAATAAATACCAGAGTATTTCATAATTATTGAAGCCTTTTTAGTTGGGAGCGACATTCGGGCTCTCTTGACTGGTATGCAGGTTCTCTTAATCTTGTCAATTATGCTAGAGATGTTGACCCTACAGATAGATCAAAAATGATTCTCCAGGTATGCTAATTGTGCTAACAATATTTTTAACATGTTATCAGATTAAAACCTTTGCAAGTTCTATTCTCGTTTGGCTTATAAGACAGCATACTTGACTATGTTTTCATTAATGAATGAGTTCTCAATTAATTTATGTATAAATATAATTTTCTTTCAGCTACGGCCCGCAAATCTCGAACCTCTATTCCGTCCTGTTCGGGAGCAGCTTATTCAACTCACGAACCCGAGTGCTCCAGAAATTGATCCACTTTTACAATTGGCCTTAAGACAGGTAGGACAAAGCATTGACCGCTTAGCAAAAACTAAGGCAGTAACCTACCTTTGTATTCACTTATTTATAGAATGTACTAAACGACATGGTGTCCAGACAGTTAATGCGAGATCCAAAAGAAGTAGAAGGTGATCTAGACGAAGTAGCCCTCTTTATGATAGAAGTTAACAGAATATCTAGGAATTCAGTATCTGTAAGTTATATTTGTAAATAATGATTAACAACTAGAATATGTTGTCTTTATTTGTTTTTATCTTAATTAGCTTTATTCTTTGAATATTTAGACTTTGCTAGTTTCAGATAACAAATTCTATGTTGCCCCAGCTACAGAATGTTACCTACATCACACTTTCCGAACTCTTTAGATTGGCACCCAATGTAAGTTCAGATGCAAAAAATGCTTCGGACGTAATCTGAAAAAAAGTGGATTGTAATTCTTGGATTACTGTAATTAGTTTGAATTATTGATTTGAACATAACACATATTTATTTTTAAGATAAATTTTGCCGACATGTTCAGTGCGCAGCTTTCCTCGCTGACTAAGTGGACCGAGGCCGACACGGTATCCGTGCAGGTAAAAGAAGCCTGTCTATATGCATATAAATTAATGTTACAGGATTTGGACTATTTTGTTCAGTTATCGGACTTGGTTAAAAGAAGCAGTAAACGAGCAATTGCTAACTATCTACAGTCTGTTACTGTAATAAATTTAAGACAATATTCATTTGATCCGAAAATACAATATAGGTAAGTGATTTGCTTGCTTCCTTATTTAATCTGGTTCTCCTTTTGAATTCATATTAAAGCCAATTTTTGCTATTTGAAATACTTTATAAACATTTAAATACTATCAGTAATTAGAGTAATTTGGAGAAATATATTTCCTGTAATCGCACATATCACACAATAACTGTAGAATTTTTGTGCGCAGAGTTTCGGCCATTTATTCCGGAATCTTCTAAGCAGTGAAGGCTCCTTTCTAACATTCAATCTTCGGGTGCACAACACATGGGATTAATATGCTGCTGGTTTCCCAAGCCTTCTGCAGCTACGGGGAGTCGAACCCACAGCCTCAAATCCTCATTCTTTGTAATTGTTAAATGATTTATATTTTAGTTGGCGCGACTGTGTTCGTCAGTTATCTGCATTGGAACCGGTAGAGAAGTTATATATAACACAACACAAGAACTTTACTGGAGAAAAAGTAGGAACTTTGTATTTAGTATTCAAACTTAATACCAAATAGGTGATATATTCTGATAAATATAAATACTTTTAACAATTTCTGTATACTATCAAAAGTAGCAAAACTGTATTTAGGATAGTAAAAGAAATACTAAATATTAAATATTATATTAAAGTTTGCTATAATTGTAGATTCGGGCCTACCTACAGACGCTGAAGCTGGATTTTATCAATACACACCGTCAATACCCTCTACAATATCTAACAGAAGTTAACAGACTTGCCTTTTTGGCCGGTTATCCAAAGAGAAAAACAAATGATGATGCCGTGTGGAAGCCATTTTCAGAGGTAAATAATAGAACTCATTGAAAGCTTAAAAATTGTAATAAAACCCACGGAAAGAATCGACATAACTACCGTTCGATTTTCGAGTTTCTAATAGAAACCTCATCGATTTGCTAAAAGTGATTGTATTCTGTTCTAAAAATAAAAATATTTTTCAGATGAAAATGAATGAAAGTAATTATTTTGCATCGGCTGTTCTTTCCTGGAAATCTCAGCGTAACTTCGAGTTGTCCCTTATTGGAACTCATTTGGATAGAGACGATGCTCCGGAGTATCCCGTTTTAGCTTCTACTATTGTATATAATCCACAACTAGTCACTATGAGTAAGTATAAAATAAAGGAATCTAGTCCATTTTTGGAATATTTTATTTAACTTTAATGGCCAATAGGAAAAAACGAATGTCAACGAGTTAGTTTTTCAGAATATTTAGAAGGCTAAGCAGAAATTTGTGGATCTCCATTCAACATTTTGCTTTTTTATAAATCTGATATATTTTCTTTTAGTTTTACCGTTATCATTCCTTCAAGAACCCATGACATTGCCTGGTCAAAATGTTCCTTGGTATACCGTATACGGAAGTTTTGCTGTGGTAGTTCAACAGATGATATCTAAAGTGAGTATTTGAGAGTAATCTGAAATAGTTTTTTAAACTTATTAATAAAATAAACTATTTATTTCTAGATTTTCTGGTTGAAAATGGATCAGAAGGCTCCGAAAATTTGCTTCGACAACATATATAGGTCTTTTCTGGACTCGAACTATCAGAATAATCTAGATATAAGTGTAAGTTACTTAGAACTAAAAATATTTATTTGCTTTAAATTAAAAACAAAGATAAATATTGCGACCTATGGTCTTAACATACAATAGTTTTACAGTCGGATCTATCTTATACCATCGAGTTAGCTGATGCTGTAAGGTCTGCTTCTTATGGTTACACAAAATGGCAAACTGAGAACAAGGAATTCGATGAAAAGTCCCTTCCGGCATTCGAACAGTATGATAACTACCAAACTATGCTTATGGACTTTGGAACGGTTGGTTAGAATACACAGTATAAAGCGTTGTTGATTGGTGAAAAGAAACAATAAACAATTAAACAAATTAATAAATGCAGTATTATAATATATTCATTTTAGTTGTTCTGTAATACAGAAGGCAGTCAAAGTGGATCGCAGTACGAAGCAATGTAAGTCGATTATAATTAACAGAAAGCATCAGCAGGACTTAACAAAAAACAATAAAAACTAAGAAACCAAAACCCTGAAAATTGTAAAAAAATCATTGTCAGAAGGTAGCAGCGTTGAAAACTTTTTCAAATTAATTTTAGGATATGCTGAATTTGTGATTCGTGTAGAACAAAGACTTTTTTTTAGGATAAACACTGTCATGTCAAACAGTCGGTTGTTCACAGTACATTTTCAATGTACCAATGGAACTTCAGTTTTTAACAGAAGAATGTGTATTTAAATATATAACTTATTATATTATATATCTATATTATACATACTTTACACGTCTTTCATTATTATAGTTGTTTTCTGTACCTCAGCGAGCGATATTGAAGTTTATGTACATGTTTCTTGTTTATCAGTTTTTACTCAGTTTTGCGAAATAAATATGAACAACTTATATAATGAAAGGAGGTTTGAATAAGAGAATAAGAAATGAATAAAGTAGATTACATATAATTGATCTACTTTTCTAAATAGTAAAAAAGTACTCATGTGTACGAATATTCCTAGACCAGCCTTTCACCATTACTAAGAACTATGGCCTTCTTGATAATTGTTAAACATAACTGCTAGAAAAATAGTAACTATTAGATTATGGCGATTGTATTCTGTATAAAACTATGCAAATATAAGACAGCAAGATAATGTTGAACAGCTTACAACCTGTATTTGCAGATATATTTTGCTATTTTTAATTCACATTCAATCAGCCTATCTTTGTCAGAGTTATATCAAATGTTTCTTAATGAGTTTCTCGATTGGCAATGCGGTTCTCGTTCCGTAAGTAGCAGCGTGGCCTTAACAATTCCATGTTGCTGCTTTACGTGAATAGCAAATTTTTTGTTGCCTTCTTGGGTGTTCTGATAACAGCGAAGTACAATTTGGGCAGCAGTTGTTGGTTTAGCACATTTTAGTTCAATTGGAGAAGACCTACCCACGAATATAATAGATAAAATAATGATGTTAACCATTACACTAAATAATTTCAAGATTAATGTCCAAAAATAGTATTCTTTTCTATGGTCAATACTATTATATAAAAACTAAATAAATATTAATTTATGTATGTATTAAAAAACATTGAGGAACAAATTGTCTGATACTGGATATAGGGCTTTTATAGAGGTATTAAAAGAGGTATAAAGACAAAGATAATTCTAAACAAGCTGTTCATATGTCCGTCTATAAAGTATATTTACAAATGTATTTCTCCAATTTTGCTTCACACTCTATGTCTTTCCATTGTTGTTCAATTGAATTAACATTAGATATGTATAACTGTAATAATTCACATTGGTTTAATCAAAACTAAAAGTATTCTACAGAAACTAACCTTTGAAGCCAATCATAGTTTGTGCGGATATAATTAGAACATGTATATTTACATACTATATTGGTTTGAACTACCGGGGAACTATCATATTGTTATAGTCGGATTCAAAACGAATAACGGAGTGTAGAAAATTATTTACAAGCCAAACGCAATTGCGTACAAGTAGTTTTGGCTTGAAAATTATTTTCTACATTCCATTTTGAATCCGACTATAGTAACCCTTTTGTTTTATAGTTTAAAGTACTTTGTTACTGTACCTGTGCACAGTTTCGAGTATTGTTGTCGTTTTCCGAATGTAATGGGATTATATAATCTAGGGGAGTACCGTCTTGCCATGACCAACTAAATTATATATATTAATAAAGGTTTTAATAACATCAACTATTATATATAAAACTTAGCTACATGTTAGTTACTATTTATTCCATAATAGAATGTAGTTAACCTAACCTAATCTCAGCAAACCGTTTTAAGATCTCACTGTCAACTCATTGCCTGGCCCTGGTCATGAAGTCAATTTCTATATAATAAACAACTATTCAGAAGCCATTATTGAAATAAGTTACATTAACTTACGTGCTTTCATGTTTTACCAGTCCAATCCAAGCTTTTTCCGATGTGTCTTTGTGTTTTCCAGCTAGAACCAAGCCTTAAATATAAAAAGTTTTAAAACTGTTAATTATAGTTAATAAACCTGCAACAAAATCATTTTCTATCTCTGAATGAAGGGATGTCAATTGTGAATTTTCCTTTGCACAGTTAAAAGATGCTTCAGAAAATATAGATCCTTCTGTGGTGAAACACTGTAATATAACTACTATTCTATAGAAGTTATCATCCAGCCCGAGAGAAATATTTTCCCCATACAAAAAGACCCGCGTTTCAGGTTTTTTTACAATTATGCTGCCACCCGATCTGCTTCGGTCTATCATTACTCTTTCGGTAATATATTTCGTTTGAAAACTTATCTGATTGTTCGGAAGGTTCTAATTAATGCTATCATTCTTTTTAATAAATTGTTTAGGTTTACGACAATATACCTTGTAACATGAGTGTAGTGAAGGCATATATTGCCAGCCAATCTTGCAAAATGCTGAAAATTAAAAAAGTTTTGTATTATTAAACCTGTTAATATAAATTTAACAAGTATTAATATTACTTTGTTCTATATTTGACCATTGGGGATTCGATACTTGAGTTTTACAGAGATTACAGCGAGTTGAGCCCAACATGTCACCATTTTGGGATGTATTTATGATCAATTTAATCATAAAACTTTTAAAATAGTACGACTTCGAGACCAATCGGGCCTTGGCAAAAATGGTTTTCGATATTCGGTCATAGCAGCCCAACTCTAGTGGTATATAACGACTAACCTGACCCGGAATCTGTTTTGACCTGTGTATTACCGATAGTTTTATTCAATCTTGAAGCTAAGATAAACTTTTTGTCTAAAAGAAAACAGGTTGTTATGAACAATAATAACGTTTACTATTACGATCAACTAACGAAAATAATCGACCGAAACTTCTTCTTAAGAAATATGATTTAAAAGCGTTATCAGCTGAGACTGAAGTGCTAAAAACAAAAAATTACCCAATTGCAATTGTATTTAACACCTCTATTAAGAAACCGCTAGATGTTGTTACAAACAGTATATTCAACATACCCCTAGGTTGTTTACAAACAAACGCAGGCAAGTGGCCGTAACAACTTTTAACAAGCCAAATGGTGTCCCAGTTTTGCTAAAATTATAAATTTCTTAGTACAATTATATATATTTTTTATTTTTTTACCTCAACGCATTTTTCTATCTCTGGTCGCTCTACTTCATAGGGATGTCCATTTGCCCAGTTAGTGAAATTACCATACTCCGAATTGTCCAACCAAACCCATCTGAAATATAGCATAGAGTGGGCGTTACCGTTGAGGACCATCACATAATAAATGAATTATTATGGGCACCGATCCGGCACAGCAGCGTATGGCCGAAATTTGATTTTTTTTTTGGCCTACGGGTATTGTGTAAAGGCCGGGGCCAAGTCATTTGGAAACGCTGTACCTACACTAAGAAATCAAATGCTTGTCAGTGTGATTAATCCTAGGTAAAACGGATAAGAAAATCTCCGACCTTAAAAAGTTTAGTCTGTATAAACTTACTCATCATCTACCACATTAAGCAGTCCGATCCATATACTTTGTCCAACAAACATAGCTAAAGTATGCATTGAGTGAACCTATAAAACGGTGCTTACTGTTGACCAAATCATATTCCTCTCGTGATGTTATGGATACTAAATCCGCATTTCTTGCTGCGCATTCAGCAGCGGCAGCAGCAAATCGAATTCTCTGTCGGTTGTAATGCTAAATAATTTTGTTGTAAAGTTGAGTTATTCTACACAAACTAGTATTATTTTACTTTGTAGAGCTAGAAAAGTGTGAACTCATGAAGTTTTTTATTGTATGTCCTATCTAGCAAAGATTAATATTACTAACCTTGTAGCATGATTTAGTTTTATCAAAGTATCTCCAACCACATGGACATCCAAAGGAATATAAACGAATAGATTCAAAGATGGTACTTGATAAATTGTGTAAAATATCACGAACCTATGTCAACACAGTCCACTTTCTTGTTTCGAATAAATTTGGCAAACATTTTCTTTGTTTCCAGAAATCCAAGGTCGAAGTTCTCTAGAAGAATCTTATTGTATATATTCGATTTCAAAAATATAATTATATTTACTAACCTATTTCGACCGGTGCAGTTTCAATAGAAGCAGTAAATGTTTCATTAACTTGTTGGGAGTTCTCATAGGAACAAATTGCGAGTGGAGCATCAGTTGTCAATTTAGCGCATTTTAATTCAATTGAAAAAGAAACAACAACAAAAGAGAGGTAGAATAGAGATGGAATCATTAATGTAGTGTTTTAACAATTGTGTTTATCTATCTTTATAAATGTTTCAAGAGAGACCTATATGTACAAACTAATTGTTAGTATTTCATTTCAAATGATTCGTAGACTTAGTCATATCACATTATTTTATTAAAAGATATCATCATTGCATCAAACTGCGGTCGGGTTCTATCGGTTGCAAGGTACCAAACAATGGTTTCTAGCCTCCCACTGAAATTCAAGTATAATTTATAAATGAAAGAATTGCCTCACTTCACTCTTAACATTTTAAACTGTTCTTTCCAAATTGAGTCAATCCGAAAAGGGGAACCCTTAATTCAGTTTACTTTTTTACATATGGTTAACTCTGATCGAAATTTATCCACTCTGTACAATCAGGAAAACTTAGATAGAAGACTTTATTTTACTTTTGCAATGTATATTTGCAGATGTATTTCTCGTGTCTCGCTTCACAATTCATGTCATTCCATTTTTGTGTCGGAGAATCAGGATGCCATATACGTATCTGTAATATTATACTAATTACAACCTGCATAATACGTTCCCTATATTCACATTATGTCAATATGTTTGGCAGGACGCCAAATTATGCTACATCAAACTATAAAATCTGAACAATACAAAAAATATATTTTGTATAGGACGTAAAGAGCGTCACAGAACATCACAAAGTAACTAAAAAGGGCTAGACACTAGTATAGTCAAAACAAAAGTAAAGAGGTGGTGTCAATAAATTTAGTGACACATTTCGCAATACTGCTCCCTTTAAAGTTTGCTAAATACGCAACTTTCTAGTATAAATACGCAGTAGACACGGCCTCTTTACTCTTAAATATGATTATAACCGGTTAGCAGACTCAAAAGTAAATTGTTTAGTATAGCTTACTTGAGCACAATGCTCCCTCTTGTTGCTGTTATCTGGTTGTCCTGGCCACCAGTTTAAATAGTCTAAGGGGGAACCATCTGACCAAGACCAACTAAACACAAAGTATATATGTGTAATATAAAATATAATTATTAATAAAAAGTTCTAGAGACATATACTCACACGTTTCCCTTCTTTACCAAACCAATCCACGGTTTATCACTGGATCCCGTTACCAATCCAGTAGGTAACAAGCCTAAATAAAACTAGTTTTATTTTTTAATCACGAATTTGGAGTAACAAACCACCAACAAAATCATTTTCCTTCTCCGAATGAATTGAAGTTAAATGCGAGATTTCTTGGGCGCAGTTGGAAGATGCCTCATTAAACGTGGTTCCTGGAGTGGATGTGAATCCCTAAATATATTCTCAATATTATTGTTCGAACGGGAATCACCAAATAGATCGAGTATTTTGTATTAGATATAACACCATATGCCCTAATTAGAAACCAACCAAAGCGGGCTTCTTATAATTAAACATACTTTGTAGCAAGATTGCGTTGAATGCAAATATCTCCAGCCATCATTGCAAAAAACTAAAAAATAAAGAAGAGATTAATCCTTCTACTTATATCTTCAGATCATTTTCAATTAGAAACTATAGTTATTATCAATACTAGATTTTTAGCATATTACCCGAACCATTCATTGTCTTGAATAGATTTGCAGTTCAGAAGACCTACCACTCTAGTTTTTAAAAGTTCTTGTTATTTTGAATATTCTTCCATTAAACTAGCTACCTGATATTGGTTCAGTTTTCACTTTCTTTTCACCGATATTCTTATTCTTCGTTAATGATAAAAGGAAGTAATCATCTAGAAGAAGGAGTTATATTTCTTTTTTTGTTATTCTTAAATGTTCATAGTGGTATTTCTTAAATTAAAAAAAAGTATAAGTTTTGGGCATCCAACGCTGTTTTTTCAATTTTGATTATCGGGGAAAAAACAAATTGCCTTTTCTTTTTCTCGATTTTTTAGACGAATTTCTAATGAAACAGTGGGTTATAAATACCTCTACGTTGTTTACAGACAAAAGCAGACAAGTGATGTGAGCAGTCTCTGACTTTCCATTTAGAATCTGTATCTGATGTGGACCTCATCTGCTTAAATAGATACCTTTTAATAAAATAAGATTAAAGGTTTTTAATATTTCGTTGTTTCTCAAAGACACGGAATCTTTAAAAAATCTAAATTTTCATTTTAATTCTGTTTACAGCGACCTCAACACAGTTTGCGGACTCATTAGCGTTAGCAGGCTGTCCGATGGCCCAGTTACTATATTCTCCATATTTAGAATTATCCAACCACATCCACCTAAAGCAATTTGTTCATTTTAGCGTATGATAACTGGAAATATCGTTCTACTCTACATTTGATGAGATATTATGTTTAATAAGAACCATTTACTTATTCGCAGAGTCAAATCTAATCAACATACTTGTTGTTCACTACTTGAAGTAGTCCTATCCACATATTTTGTAGCTTCAGAAGATCTAAAAAGAGTTATAAACTTTTCTATTAAACTATCTTAAGTCTTTACCCTTAACAAACTCGTGCTCCTTCTTCGAAGTTATCGAAACCAAATCAGAATTTTTTAAAGCGCATTCTGCAGCAGCTTCCGCAAATTGTGTTCGTTTATTGGCATAACTCTAAACTTAAAATCTAGCAGGTTTTTCTTAACTAATCTATCAATAAAAAACAAATTATTTGGGGTACCTTTAGATATGTGAAACAAGTTGTATTTGTGGTTTTTTCATGACCCTTGTGAACATCTTTTAGTATCAATGATATATATAATTTATTCTAACCTTATAACAAGACTTTGTTTCAGAGAAGTATTTCCAACCACAGGGGCAGCCGAATATATCTGAATCAATTTAATTTTACTCCTCTTGTGTCGGGGGCTATTCCGACCACTAGACATGAATAACTATACAGATAATACTCAAGATAAATTTATCTTTGAATTTTATAATTGTCTTCTAAAAGAAGCAACAACAAACCTTTGTCAACACACTCTCTCTCTTTATTTTGTTGCACCAATTTCTCAAAATTTTCCTTCTTTTTGAGAAAATCAAGATCGAACTTATCTGAAAACAAGCAGTATTTCTGTAACTCTGCTAGGTAGAGTTGAGTGATCCGGTTCAGATAAAGTGAATCTTTTTGGACCGAAACTCGCTCCAACGATTTCAGGTTGGATCATTATTTTTCACGAGAAGTCGCGAAAGCCTGGTTCGGCCGTATTACAGCACCTTCTTTGTTCATAAACAATAGTAATCGCTAACCACTGTCGATCTGTTCAGTCTGACAAGTTCCGGAGAATGTTTCATAAACTTCTTGGGTGTTCTCATGCGCACAGATTACGATTGGAGCATCAATTGTCAGTTTAGCGCATTTTAGTTCAATTGAAGTACAAATAGTGGTGAAAAATGTCGAATATATTATAAAGAAAAACATTCGATATTTAATTTTCATCAGTACAATTTAACAATCAACGTTAGCATCAGAGTAGTTAGAATTTTTGTTTATTTTTGTCCCCTTTAAAACATTATTGGGGGAAGTTTGAGTGTATTTTAGTGTTAATATTATATTTCAAATGATTCAAAGAGAATCGGTAGAAACCTATACTAACAACTACAAAATACAATCAATTGATAACACAAATTAGTTTTAGGACTTCTATTTGATTTCGATTGGGAATTGGATGAACGGTAACAGTTGCAGTAACAGATAATAATTGGTTTATTTATACAATCTATTTAATTCAACCTTTATTACTAACAAGAGCTGATAAAATAATGTGGAACCTAGACAAGTCGAGGTTCAAGGATCCAAGTTCTATAACTTTATATTTCGCAGCAAGCCCATCCAGATGTTTACAGCCAAAGTCATGCCTCAATTATCGTAATCAACTAATAAAATTACCCATTTTAGAAACGTCTGCAACCAGTGGCTTGCCTAGAGTAAGCTTACCCAAATGTGTGGTCCAACCAATGCTCTAGAAATTTACTTACAAAATAAACTTGGATGCCTCAAATTATGTTTCAGTCTTTTGCTATTATTCTACCGGTTTTTTGTCTAGTGTTTAGAGCAACGGTCACTGAATCCGTTGGGATCTGAGGCTGTGGGTTCGACTCTCCGTAGCTGCCGAAGGCCTGAAAAACCAGCGCCTACTTATATTATGTGTCGTGCACCCGCCGACTGAATGTTAGAAAGAAGTTCTTCATAGAAGATTCCAGAATAACTGGCCAAATTCCTAACAGGCAAGATTCTATTAATATTGTAATAAGTATCCCATCATCTTTCAATCAGATGCTTTTTTATATAAACTCAAGGGAAAATGAGGCTGAAATTATCACCTTCTATTATACTATAGAATTCAGTTGCGGAACGTGACTGAGTTACCAAAAAGTTTCTCTGATCCGCCTAATATTTTATAGGTATGTATATAACATATTAAATAAGTTGTGGAATGGAATACTCCCTCCGAATCCACCCTGGCTCCCTTCTCAAGAAGGCCCAGTGGTATTCTGTGATCCCTTGTATTCTTGTTATCCAACCCTTTATAAAGGGGCGGATTTTACTAATAAATGATTCTCTCCTATTCCTATTCCTATTCCGCTACTGAAGAATACAACTGGCGATCAGTTTGCAGCCGAACAAGCCGCCGGATGGAGGAGTCCCCCTTGACCGAAAGCTGCTACTCAATGCAAGAAGCCGCCGAAGCACAAGCGCTCAAGAAGTATGCAGCGTCCAGGGTTGATCGACCCCAGGATGTAGTCCAGCTCGAAATGAAAGCAATGGGTTGCTGGTGATTATTATTATTATCTAGTTCCATCTGCTTCATTTCAAAAGATGTGGCAAATGTTTCATTAACTTGTTGGGTGTTCTCATAGGAACAAAGTGCGATTGCTGCATCTGTTGTGAGTTTAGCGCATTTTAATTCATAAGAATGAAATAACGATAAGGCACAAACATATTTTGGCTATAAATGCATTCAACACTTTGTTATATTAATAATTAAACACTAACGGTACTTATAACCTACATTGTTAGTATTTAATTTCAAGTGATACACAAATTTAAATTATAAGTTTCCTCCCGTATAGAAAAATAAAAATGTATTGAACAATAATGATTTAGACCCGGAAATATTTCTGTTAAATTTCACTTATAGCCTTCAAAAAATGAATATTTCATAAAAAAGTTTTTGAAATAAGCGGTTGAATTATACAGATAACAGCAAAAGCCATTCCGCAATGCTAAATTCGTTTTTATGAGTTCTGTAACTCTGTAGATTACCGGTCCTGATAATGATATAATATTACAAGCAGTAAGATAATAATAATTTATTAATTAAACAGTTGTATACTACTTTGTTAACTCTTCTAGGCTTTGTGCATTCTTCTTACTTTTCTGAACTTTCTTGACTTATGTTTTCTCTTATAACCTCCAGTAGAACCGTTGTCAGTTGGTGGTGATGGAGGGGCTGAACCTTCATTGGAATAAGCTAGTGGATCACCACCAGTGGCACTCATATCGGGGGCTGGACCTGCTGGGGCTTGCTAAAAATATTAAATTACTCATGAATAAAACATTTTTCTGAAACAAAACTGACATAAGAAGATAAGTAAATGACAAGTTCTGAAGCTCACCTCGTATCCAGATGGCTTATTGTAAGATGGAGCAGGTGCTGGATAAGCTGGTGGGGCTGGAGCTGGATACTGGATAGGCTGAAAAAACATAGCTAAAGAAACACCTCGTTCTTTAATAGTTTAAGAAGTGTAGTTGACAATCTTGAAGGATGTTTTTATCGGAATACTAGGGCCTTCAAAACTGTTCGTTGAGTTTGTTTAACCTACAGCTGGATATGATGGAGGTGGAGCTGGTGGGTAGCTAGGTCCGGTAGGTGCTGGACCAGGTGGATAACTGGGTCCAGTTGGTGGTTGAGCGTAACCAGAAGGCTCTGGATGATATGGTGCTGGGGCAGGGCTTGGGTAAGATGGTGCTGGGGCAGGGTAGCTGGGTGCTGGCTAAACATTTATTAAAGTAGAAGTTGTTTAAAGCAATCTGCTCTATTTTTACGAATTGTTTTGTGTTTTGTCTAAACAATGATAACTTTTATAACCTGTTAAACTTACAGAAGGATAGCTTGGGGCAGGGCTTGGGTAGGAGGGAGCCGGTGCGGGGTAGCTTGGTGGTGCAGGCTGAAAAATTTCAACAAAGTGACAATAAAAACAGGTTAATAACTCACTTTATTATCTTGAGCTCCGTCCGAGTTGTAGGCTCCTTGGTCACCTCCATCGGCGCTTACTGGTGCATCGTCAGCTGGAGCTGCGTCGGCTGCTTGTTCGTAGCCGGAACTCTCACTACCATAGCCTCCAGCAAGGGCTAGGCCCAGAATGCTCAAGAAGATTATCAACTTCATTTCTAGAATATGGAGGATACTGAGGTAGATCAAAAGAACGACTTTTACTGGTATATTGACAAACAGGAAGTATTTATGTGATATAAAGACTAATTGAAAGGCAACTAACCTAGCGGAGTAGAAACGCGGTTTGATACTTCCTTCCTTTTACTTCTTACTTTTATATACTTTATTTTCAGTTTATTAATTGGATTTCACAAGGTCATCTACTTATTTTGCTGACCACAATCATTTAATGCAGTTGCAAACGTCACAAATCTAAGTAAATTTGATCTCTTTAAAAAGAGAACATTTCATAAGAGCTGTTTTTTTTACCAATGATACGACCAACATAGGCGAATTCACTCTGCACGTTTGACTATTCTCTTTTGGTAGTTTCTCATAAAGAGTGAACAAGTTTGTATGTTGAACCTTAGGTTAACAATAATATTTAAACCACTTTACGAACTATATTTCAGAGGGGAAACAGGACCCGAATAATATATACACTTCACGAAGGTAGTTAGTTAGCGCCTGGGGTGGTCGAATCAGCATATTCCTAAATTAATCGAGAAGGTTGAGACAGGCTTGTGAATTTTAAGGGCCGGTCGGGGTTAAGGGTTTGATGATAAATTTTCATAAATTGTGAGAGTCAAGAGGGTCGTGGTATTCCAAGACAGTGGCTGATCCATTTCAAGATTAGGTTAAGAACGGTAGATAAATATCTGTTAGTTCAAAAAAAAGACTAGTGAGAAATCCCAGGGATGCGAATTTCACGGCACGGAACGGGCCGGTGCCGACTTTCTAGGAAGTCGGTCCCTCCGAGGCCCGGAAATTCGAGCTGTCGGCTCGCACAAGGACACTTTTTATGAAAAATCGACTGATTTAGGTAAACATTTTGATAAAAAGTATACAAAAACATCAATAGTTAAACATTATGGCACTCTTTATGGTTAATGCCGAAAAATAGCACTGAAAACTAACTTTTTAAATGAATATCCGTTAATATACCCTCCCCCCCCCCACATTACGAATTTTTATTTGAATGTCCATATTTCATAGCCACAATCTTGATTTCTTTAATCTTATTGAATTACAATTATTGAATTAGAACATTCGATCATTTTTCATGTTCATTTAAATTGTTTTGTTGTTTTCTCACTAACTATTATTACTGTTATTTTACGACAACTTTCTGCAACTTAGCGGACTGAAAAGTCAATGAAATGACTTTCTTTGAAGGTTATTTGTACAAAGAAAGATAGTTAAAATAGAAAAAGGATCAATTGAACAACTTTGTAAGTAAACAAAAGCATTATATAGTTAACATAATCCAAGTGAAGTTCATAAATAATATGTAAAGCCTTATCCATCGCTAAGCAAAAAGAAGGTTTCTTTCAACAATGACTGACTTTTAGAAGATTCCGGAATGAATTTAGCAAAGAAATGGCCGAAGAAATCAACAATTATGGTAGATAATCAGGCATGGCATTTTTGTTCGAAAATTTTTTGATTGTTTGAGTTTTTTGGGTTTTCGTCAAAAAATTTTTTGTTTGATTTTTTGACCAATTTTTGCTCAAAAAATATTTTTGAGGCAGTTTTTTACCTGAATATCAAAGTTGTATACATAAAAAGTTGAAACTAATGCATCGTATTAAAACGCAAAGATCGATTGAATACAGGTATGCTGCTCTAATAACAGGCTATGATACAGTATAAACTCAACTAGACAATACAAAATTCATGGGATACTGAGTGACTATTCTTATATTTTCAGCTGTTATTGTTGTTTCTTTTGTTGAAAATAAATCTGTTGCTTTTTTTTAAAATTTTGGTCAAAAAAGTTGTTTGTCCCATCCTGTCGATAAAGGTAATTATTCTTCCAATTTCTTATGAAATTACAATTTATTGGTCCGATAACATTTCGTATTGCTAATATGTTGATCCTAACGGCAGATCCACAGCCAGAAGTGTTTAGACCTTTCCTACTAGTAAGTAAGCATT
Organism: Phasmarhabditis papillosa; assembly: GCA_034691345.1. Taxonomy (NCBI): domain Eukaryota; kingdom Metazoa; phylum Nematoda; class Chromadorea; order Rhabditida; family Rhabditidae; genus Pellioditis; species Pellioditis papillosa. The sequence continues at coordinate 16,844 of JAQGAV010001707.1, forward strand.
GACTATTCTTTTCACTTGAATCACCATGTAAACTGAAATGTGGAAAGTAAGTGATAAGTTACCATTTAAGTTTTTTACAAGTTTTAGTATGGTGAAAATTGTGTTTGCTATATTGATTGATAATGAGAGAAAGTATTTAGAAATATAGTGGAATCTCTTTGAAGATTTCCGGAAGCAAATGTTATGCATGCAAAATATTACAAGTACCAAAAAAATAACCTTATAATTATTTTATACAAGAACTAGAACATTCTTCTTTAAAAAAGAATTGTCTTTAACAAGTTAAACATAAAACTTAAAGTATTATCTAATACTTGCATTGAGTGAATCAATATTTTATCCTGAAAGCCAGGCTCGGACCGGCTGAAAATTTTTCCCAAAATTGAGAAGCCTACATAGACATTGATTGCTTTAGTTTTATCTGAAACAGAAAAAAATAATTCCGGTTCTAGCAATAGAGAAATATTTTGTATATAAATATTCAAACCCTCTGAAATACCTAAAAAGTTCGTTTTCAGTACACTCGCAGCAGCATTCTGGTAGGCGATACGCAGCTTCTAGTCATTCTAAAGCGAACCAATAACATTGATGTAACCAAGTGGAACAAACTTCCTGTTGAAGTACCGTAACTCGCGACCCACAACCTGCACATCTTATTCTTTCGCTTAAGGATTATCGTGTCTTGTTGATTTGAAACCACACAAAGTTGCCTGTATTCTGTTCCATAGATGCTGTGATATAATTGCCAACTCTGCTCGTTTATCCAGTCACAAGCAATGTTCAAATATAACAGTTTCTAGCTAAACATCTGGTCGCAATGGGAATCGGTAGCAGAATTTAGGTGAGCAGATACCATATAGGATAATTCAAATAGCAGGGATATCAGCTCCGGAAACTATTATCAGAGGGGATTTTGTAGGATATTTAGACATTTCATAAAACAACTACTGGCAATCCTGTATAAAACGGACACCGTTTCTCTCACCTATGTTATGTGCAAAAAAGGAATCACTACTTATGTTGATATTGATTGCTTTCGTAACCTGGAACTGGAAGTTATTCCTGTGACTCTATGTTATTTTCTTTTTTGGATGTGTCTTCTAGTCTTTTCAGTAATCTCCGATCTCATAAATTCGGGTGAGAGACATTTATTTGACCGATGAGACCCGGATCTTGGCAAGTAGTTTCAGCTGTTCCATACAAACATCCCAACAAAAAAAGTTTTCGGGTTTGAGCCATGTTAGCTGAACTTCGAACATTAGTCTTAAGCGTATATCCACAGGAAATTTGAAACATTATGAAGGAAAAATTGTTTTTTTAAATGCAGAGCAATCCAAAGGACATTCGAATCCTGTTCAATGGAACTATCGGAGCGGTGTCCAATAGGTTCTGCCCCAATTTCTCCAATGCCGTAACTCTCAAATATTTTTCTAGTGAGCGGAAAAAATGTGAAGGCGACAATCTTAGCAAGCTGGCCCGGAATGTTCTCTTACTTTAACTCAGTCACCAGAGCGGCGTCTACAGTCTTGGTAAGGTATTTATTGAGTTGATGAAAGATGGTGTAAATAAATTAAACGGTAAACACGAAAGAGATTCGATCAGAACTTTCAACTAAAACCAATTCTGGTACTCGAGTTTGGCCATAAGTTTGACTGAGTTGTCTTATTGTTAGTTTAATACTTAAAAAACGAAAATAAAAAAGAATAGACATTGCTTGACTTTTTGTCTGCGTCTCTTCTACCATTACAGCTCTTTCAAATCGTCTAGTTATGATAAAACTTATATAAGCTGATTTAGAACTTTCCGATTATACTTAACAAAACAGCTATCAATATAGAAAATAAGTAGCTGTTGGTTTTGCTATTATACAGGAGTTTATAGGCTTCTACTCCCTATTCAAATCATTTATTTATATGCAATTACTTAAGAATGTAGAGTTCAATGATGAAGAAACGATAGGTCAAGCAGAAATATATAAGTTGGATACTTATCAGGAAAGTACTGAACCAATAGAGTCTTATATTTCTCCTGACTATGAGAATGATTGGACTCACAGAATACCAGTAATGTCAGCAGGGGATTATCTTGAAGAATTAGATCTAGAACATTGTGAATTAAGCCCTGAAAGATTGGACAAGCTGAGGGAATAAATACGAAACAAACATATATTTTTTAACAATGATTACAATAATTTTTTAAACAAACAATGATATTGGATATCTAAATACTGGCTATGAACATGAATTAGTACTGATCTCAGAAGCACAGTCCCCTTCCTATTTGCCAAGAAGTAGTCGAGAAATTATTCATCTGTAAAACTTATTCCTATTATCCAACTTAGTCTAGAACAATTTCCCCTCTGTTCAATTTCATCGGGTTCGTTCCCTACTAGTATCCTAATCATTATAACTGAA
>JAQGAV010001708.1:0-19236 GCA_034691345.1 Phasmarhabditis papillosa
AAGAACGACAACTGTAAGTGTGCCGCTGACTGTAAATGCGAGCCCGGACAGTGTTCCTCTGAATGCAAGGCTGCAAACAAGAGTTGTGGAGGTTAGTATTAGAATAGTTCTTTATAATAAACTAAACTAATAATTATTTTACTAATTCTAAATGTTTTAGCCTGTTGCAAGAACGACAACTGTAAGTGTGCCGCTGACTGTAAATGCGAGCCCGGACAGTGTTCCTCTGAATGCAAGGCTGCAAATAAGAGTTGTGGTTAGTTGTTGAATTAAATCGTTATCATGAAACATGATTAAATGACTCTAGATCTCCCTATTTGAACGTTTTATATATAACGGATATGTTAATCCCTAAACTTATAGAATTTACCTCTACTCGTTTCAGGATGCTGCAAGAACAAGAAGTGAATGTGTAAAAGGGGAACTCCTTCATTTATTTGTGTTATATAACCTTCAATAAACAATACTTATCTCTAAATATTCAGTTCACCCTATGCACTTCCCAAAAATAGAAACTCAGTATAAAAAGACTCTTTGAAACGTTTATCTTGACTCAATTTTATTGAAAATAGCATGTTAATCGAAACTACACATATTAGGATACAATCTCTAACTTGCATTAGCAGTATTATGAGTCCCAACGTATCTTTATTTTCTTGTAATATTCAATAATACCCCTGTCAACTAGCTTCAGTATTATGTAGTTATTTGTATTCTAATAGTGTGCCCACGTGTTTGTTCAGCTATATTTTATATTTCTAGATAGCGATGAATGCATTCGATGCAAAAACATTTGAGCAATTTTAATTGTCCTGACGTATTGTGGCCATTGAGCAATAGATCAGTGCGACAGAGTTATTGAATCTACGCATATTATTCAGGCAAAAACGAAGTTTAGATAATTATATAACTTTTGCGTATATTGTTAACCTGAAAAGTAAATGTTTCATACTTACTAATAGTAATCATTTCTCTGGTCCACCAGAATTATGAAGATACGGCCCGAGACGAGCAATACCACCGGATAAGTTCAAATACGGTCGTCGGATACGTGCAGATACGGCTCGTATGTGCACGTCTCGACATGCTGAAAATGCTCGTCTCTGGTGGACCAGAGTTAAATTTTGTACAGTACAGTATACACAAAAAACAATAGGCTAAAATTTTGGTTTCTGGTTTCATTGCTTCTGTTCCACAGCGATAAACCTCTGAGCTACTAACGAAAGAAAAAGACAACAAATATGGAATAGAAAGGCATTTTGATTAATATATATTTATTCTTCACACATAGACTAAATATGTTTATCGATCTACATACCCGTTGATGAAAGACGAGGAATTATTGAAATGGGTTAGGCTTTTAAAACATTACAAAAGAGAAACTGGTGTGGTCTTTTGAACTAACAATTGAACTTTCGAAACTAATGTTACTGGGATCGACGCATAATTACCGTTAATAAACACTAGGATGTAAAGACAAAGGCACATAAATAATGTCTCAATGCTTGGTTAGTGTCTTCTAAGGGCCTTCAATGATACTGCCGGGCATACTTGGTTCGAGTTTGCAAGGATAGTGTTCTTGTATTTGTGGAAGAGTGGCATGATGAACTCATTTTGGGCCTTGTCCCATGCTCTGAAAATATGCGAATTTCAATTTTCAAGAAGTTTTTCTGAAATAAATTTGCATTTCGAAGCAGATCAGCCGCTCCAGACATTTCTTTCTCAAATGTTAACGGTTCAAAATTCCACCCAGGTCATATTTGTAATTTAATTACGTTTAAGTATTAAACTACTTTGATTGTTTAACTAGTTGATATCTTGTAAGATTAATGATTGTTACTTTATTTTTACCAATACAGTAGTTTGCTTGTTCTATTAAATAAAATATACAAGAATCACCGGATAAGAGTTCTTTTCATGTTATTGTGTCACCGGAACTATTCTAAAGGTCTCTACTTTTGCAAGCTCAGCACTGTTTGTTTCTCACGTTTCGGTACCACGCCCTTCCCAATGTTTGTTATTTTTAGTTTCCAGATAAAACAATAAAATTGCTGATTAGAACATAAAACATAAATAAAATATAGACACAAAGCAGATGCACAAACTATAATCATAAACTATATATCACAAAAGCTGTGCTCTAAGGATTTACTTTAGTATTCACCGCATTATTCACATTTTTTGAAACATTAGCTTTTTGGGTATTAAAAATCAAACTATAGTCTGTTTCAAAACCTAGACTACATTGCGCCGGCCACCGTACGATGCGCGGTAGTGTAAATGTTGCCTTCAAAATTTCTCTCGCCTGAAGAGAGGGAAGGCATTTTGCAGCGAATTTCAAGACAAATTGTTTAACAATGAGCATCGTATGAGGGCGGCGCAGTGTAGTCTAGGTTTTGAAACCGACTATAGTTTGATTTTTAATACCCAAAAAGCTAATGTTTCAAAAAATGTTAGCAATTCTGTTAACAATTTACCTCAGTGGGTAGTCGGAAGTAACAGTATTCATATAACTAAACATTAGCTAATATTTTAGAAAAGACAAAACAGTTAAGCTAGTTTCCAATAACTTTGGAATGTTTCAAATTGAAGTAGCCAAAACACGAGAGTGCATTTTAGGCGTCACTGTACTCGTGTTACACAAATGTATTTTAATAATTACTTAAATTAGCCGTGTTCTACCTTTGTACCTTACTCATGTGTTGGGCATCACATTATTTCTGCTGAATAATAAATACTGTTCTTAGGCTGTTCCATGACGTTATTCAATCTTGTCTAACCCACGGGCGTTACCAGCATTCTAACTAGTTTTTGCGCCCGCGTCTCTTAAAAAGCCGCAATCTCTAACTTTTCTTGTTTTATCACTCGTCTCTGTTTGTGGATGCTCTATCTCTCGAATGGTTCCCGTATAAAAAGAGCCAGTGCTATGTGTTTGGCACCGTAGCATTTATTCTACAGTATAGCTCAATATGACCTGCAAGTGTGGTGAGTTTCCTTTTAGATGCTTTATTGTTAGCTATACGTATACACTTTCTTAGAGTTATAACGTGTTGCCTAAACATACTACTAATTATAATTACTTCTTATCAGTTCTTTTTGCAAATAAATCACCACTTTAGAAGTATTTTTTTGAAAATGCAAGTTTTAAATTGAGTCTGTCTGCTTCGAATTTAGTCAAGCAGTCTACAACAACGGAAAATAGAGATTCTGGTTATTTCTCAATTCTAAATGTTTTAGGATGCTGCAAGAACGACTCATGCAAGTGCGCCGCTGACTGTAAGTGCGAGAAGGGACACTGCACTGCTGAATGCAAAGCCGCAAACGGATGCTGTGAAGGTATATTTACAATATTAGAATTTTGAGCTCAAGGAAAATTTTAAAACAAGATGCCTGAAAGAAAGCAATCGATGATCTACAAAAACAAAATAAGCTATCCAATAAGTTATCTTATCCTCAGCTAGAAATCAGAAAATAGACATTCTGTCATAGTTGTCAGAAACTCAAAAGCAAAAGTTTCACAACTTTTCGAATAACTTCCAAACTTGTTTTCACAATCATTCATGAAGAATCTTTTTAAAATGAATAATGAAAAACAATGTAAAGTCATACTTTATAGAAAAGAAAGAGTGCGCCACTAAGTGTGACGAGAAACACGAGCACGTACACGAGCATGGACATGAAGGCCACAAGCACTAGATGTACTAACTAGGCATGTCAAACCATTCCAGCTAACAAGTCAACCCGCAATCGCCCAACATTACTCAATCTAACTTAATTTTCATTTTTAATTGTAATTATGTAAATAAACTTTTGCAACTGAAATCACACATTCTGCCCAAATCGTCTACAAAGTCGTTTTGCAAGATACGATAACAGCATACAAAAAGCAAAAAAAATCCTTGCAAGTTTTATGCAATAATATATTTGTTTGCTGCAAACTAACTCTTTGCATAGTGTTTTCTGTTATAACATATATAAACAGTGTCTATTTTGGGCCCTCTAGCATGTGACCGACTGTTTTGCATTTGATATGTGTGTTTTGCACATAATAATAACGTGATAGCAGTTCGATGACTATTATTAAAGTTAAAAGTTTATCATCTTTCCGGAAAGAATATCTTAATATTTGTCACTGGAAACTTTCCATCGCTACATTATTAACACAGCCTTTAACTTAACGCTACATTAGTAAGGGAAACTCTTGAAACATGCTCCACCATAAAGCTAATTCAAAAGCAAGGCCTAGTACTTGTTTGAAGTTATACTGGTGTAACTCTTATGGATGCTAATGTTTCCCCAATAGAGGTTGCAAGCATGGTCTCATTAGCTCATATAAATCCACCGGAAGATGATGTTCACATTGATCAATAACCCACCGGCTTCTGATTCCAATAACATCCTTATGTTTGTCGACCTCCTCTTCGATTGAGTTGTAATGGTTGTCAGATATTAATTTTAGGGAGACCGCCATTGCCTCTGTAAAAGTTTTTATTAGTTAAAAGCTTCTTAATTGCTATTTGTACTAACGTATAGTATATTTGGCGGTGCATATTATACATTGAAACATTTTCTTTTAAAGCAAGTCTTGACATACTAATCTTAGAAAACTCAGTGCCTAACTACGAAATTAACCAAGATGTTTCGTATAATAAAGGTCCTTCATTGACGAGAATCTCAAATATATACGATTTTGTTTATATAGTGTTTGTTGATCTTAGAAATGGTAATATTTAAAAAAAAACATGCCTTCCACAATAGCTCTCACATGTTGTCCTATGTTTGTTGTGTCCTGTCCACAGCGAGACATGGCCTGCTGCATAATACTAACCCAGACCTAAAAACAATTGCGTAAAATTTCTCAGACGTCAATAATAAAATGTTCTTAAAACAATGATACTTTACTTTGGAGTACGATTCGAACACGTATTGCTGTAATACACCATGGTGAGCTGGTAAGCTACATTGGAACATTTACTTTTGGGACGTTAGCTATTATGTATAAAATAACTGGCTTCCAGGACAAGATTCTGGAGAGTAGCTTCGTTATATAACAACGAATGAGAAATGCCTACTGCCACTACATCTAACACGAGAATAATCAACTATGGATAAAGTTTACGAGAAATATGAACAAAGGGATAGAAGAAAATTTACATTCCTGTGATACTACTAAAATCTAACCTTCTAAAAACCTAATGTACTAATATTGTTTGTTTTAACATTTTCGCATTATTCTATTTTTATTCAGAAGGGGTTAACATGGTCTTATAAGACCCTATCTCCCCTTTCATAGGTATGCTACGCATTATTTCATTCATTTGTATTGTATTATTTTGTATCGTATAACTTATGGTAAATAAACTTTTCATTCATTAAAATGGGTGGATGTGGAGCCTTTCCTGCAGAAACATATTCATTTTAATATAATACAACCTCTCTTTAAGTTTCTGCGCTGGAAACCTAGCTTTGATACAGACTACAATATTACTCACTGCATCTTTTTCATCCACTTCTTCAGTTGCTAACGGTTGGAACGGCTTTTTAGCTGGCTGTACACTGTTTGGTAGACCAGCTGCTCGGAATGGGGCTTCTACTGGCTGAGATGGGAAGCTTCTGTAACATTTAGATACCATATAGCTTCATTGTTAAAGACGTTTGACAAACAGACAAGGAACACGTTTGTGTTGGCGACTTACTCAGGCCTAAACAGTTCAGGGGTTGGCACTTGAACAATGTGAGCATTAGCGTAAGCTGAGACAATAATCTCAATCATTCCTTCTACTCCAAGAGCATAGCGACCAGATTTAAAATGAACTGCAAGTGAAATATGAAGCCTTTGTGATAAACTATATTTGAGGGAATTGTTTTTCTTCCGAAATAACCTATATCCTTTCATAGTTACAAGTAAAGTTTATTTTGTTTGTTTAGTAGTATACTTTGTTGCACAATTTATAATTAATGAATTGCAAAAAAATAGCCTACCAATATTTCTATCAAAGGCACTCTTTAGGGTTTCCTTTGCGATACGGGCGTCTCTACCGGCCACTGTAAATACCTGAAATAATTGGTCAAAGAAAAGGACCGATTCGAACATAAGTATATAAGAAAAAGTTCTTCCTAGTTTTCCTTAATGAGCTTCTTTTTATTTATGCTTTTTAAGTAGATTATGATTAACTTTTTATTTCACATACCTGTCTGTCCTGCCTTGAGTTTACAATAAGCACTGTAGTATCGCACATGCCTACATCCTAAAAAGTATATTTGTCTATTGTTATAGTCGAATCCAAAAGTAATAGCGGAGTGTTAAAATTAAAATCTGTGTAAATGGCCCTGAAAGTATTCGCAAAACTAAGATATAGGCAACTTCCTTCAAAATACGTTAAAGACACTCCGTTATCCCTTTTTGATATTAGAATAACTGGCCATTCTGCCCTGGAGGGTACACTTTTTTTCAATAAAGCTTTCTGTATCTGTTTTGGGTTTGTTTGTTTATCATATTACATCTTAAATCGGGTAACATTTTGCAAGTGTAGAAGATAGGAAAGAATGTTCATTACGGAGCTTTCCAAAACGGCGACAAAGTCGCCTTAGGCGGCTGGTTCCTTTTTTATTCGACTATAGTACAACAGTATTTGTTTTTTTTTTGAGTAAAATAAAAAAAATAAAACAGTATTTGTTTTTCTATCCAATCCGGTTCATTTTTTTCTAAATAAGGTCAATCCGACTTTCACCTCACTTCCTACACAATTTGTCAGACAAATAGCGAGGTCACAGGAACTAGTCTCAATTTTGAAAGCGGGGTTTTTGTAAATCCAAAATCTAATATATTCAAACCTGGAAGTTTTGATATCTTCTTTTCAAGTTGTTGGCAAACTTCTCAATATCGACCGCTGATCCTGGCATTGTTCCAATTTTGTCAATCACAGCAATAAGAATCTTAAATGTAAATACATATAATTCAAAAAATCATCGGGATTTGCAGAAAAATATTGATCTTTTCATGTTACTTTTGAAGATTTGTTTGCGCTCCATGCAAAGTACTTTAGTGCGTTCGAGAGTAAATGTTTTACAAAGACTCGTATGACAATCAATCTTCCAAAATCAGTAACTTGTTAATTTCAAATAGAACTTTATTGAATTTATTGGTACTGAAACATTCAGCCGGGTATAAAAACCATGTAATTAATTTAGCTAGAAGTTTAATCGTCTACACTTACTTCGAGTTTCTTGTCTGGTTGAAGTGCACAAGATGGCGAAGTGTTTCTGATGTTGGCAGTGACTGCTTGCAACTAAATAATACGCATTTTTAACCAAATATTGATTATTTAGACTAGAAAAGTTTTGTGATTCATCCTTCCGAATAAGGTTTACGAAAAGTTTCTTGATTTAGAGTATAATTGTTGGTCTCCTAACTTTAATAAAAATATATATTCTAAACCTTTGACTACGGCAGTACTTTAAAATCTCTCTTCGAACCTGTGAAACTTTTCTGATCAGATTTCCACGTTCTTCATCGGTTAGCACCGCCGAGGGATCGCATACAATTGACGGTATAGCAATTCGACACGAAAGAGGGTCTAGACGTGGATCAGGATATGTTTGTGAGGTATACTGCGTGTATACTACTGACAACAGAAATGGCAGAAGTACAATGAAGAGCATTGCTGAAACATTTAGTTATTACTACAAAAATAAGAATCAAAAATTTAAAAAAAACTATTGTCAGATTCAAAAGTAATGAGGCCTCATTAATATTCAAATTCAAAAGTATGCTGCGTATTTTTGATTGCATTCTACGCGCGCGGTATCAGCAGATTGCAAACTTGCTATCGCTCTGCCTTACTCAGACAATTACAACACTCCTGCTTATTAACACGGCCTCATTACCTTTGAATCTGACTATGAACAACATAATATACTGTATCTAGTGAAGAAAGCTTAATGAAAGTAGTTTTGAAGAAAAGGCTCCCAGGCTCCCGGTCCATCGCTTTTCCTTTTATTTTCATAAAAAACTGGTGCTGCCCAGAATATTGCCCTGTAAAGCTATACATATATATATATATATATAGCAAAGTTAGGTACTGAAATACCCCGTCAACAGGTTGATTTGAACAATATCAGAAATTTGTTACGGTAATCTCTCTCAGTGTGTATTTCCTGTAAGCTTACTTCTAAAAACTAAATGTTACAATCTATTAATGTGAATTCAAATGGAATAGTAGTAATTGGGTGGTAACCGCTTCCGATAAACCGAAATTAAAGTAATGGTTCACCGAAATCAGCAAACAAATCAAATGTTACGGGCAATATGGTAAGCCAATTTGCCCCTCGGCTGACCGCAGGCTACTCGTAAAACCGGATTTGGCATGAAAGAGAACCCCCATATGAGGATGAAGAGAAAGTATATCTATAGACTAATATGTCAAAGCAATAAGATATATTAAAGAAGAAGGCAAACTAGTTTAGATGTAACATTTCACTTATTTAAGAGGAACGAGGACGTAATAACAACAAAATATTAGCGAACAAACTAAAAATGATCTAACAAATTGATTTTTGGAAATTCAATTGGATAAGTAATAGTTTCCTTCCATCAAATATATTAAGCTTGTTTTTTTTTGTAAGTACGGGTTTCTAAGGCTTTCTTGATAAAGAGGCCGGCCCGTTTCTCAAATTTTCGGCCTCGGCCCGTCAAATTCCCAGCCCCGGCTTACGGCTCTGCTACTTCAAAAGTAAATGTTTTGCGGGGAACAGAAATAGGTTAATTAATATTCGTTAGCAATCTATTCATGTTTTCGCCATTCTATAAATTGCAAAATCAGAACTTACTAAAACTTAAAGTAAATTTGAAATTAAAAATTTCCATGTCATCAAAACAGTTATGTTTTTGCCAATTCCGTTCTTAGCGGTTCTGGTGCCGCACAGGCTTCGTTTAGATATAATATGTAATAACTAAATATTATATAGACATTCTTAGGTGAACAACAGTTCACATTCTTTAAATATCATTCATAGTGAGAATAGACTCCATTTGGCTTCAAAATATATAGCAAATTCTAAATGAAATATTAATATAAATACAACTTATTCAAGTGAATAGTCGTTTTCATAAGAGATAAACGCCTTTGTATTTCATGTTTTTGGTGGATATGCGTCTAGGATGCATAACCGCTTGTGCGTGCAGTCGGTGATGTAAGCTTGACAAAAACTTGAAAATAAGCCACCGGGATTGGCTAAGAACAGGAATCGATCTCGGATAAGAAATGGATGGCAGCGTCTTTTATGAAAAATTGGACTAGCTAACGAAAAGATGGACTCTTTTGAAGTTATTTAAGTACACGACACGTTTGTCAGTGAAAGTTTGTATAGCGATTAATACATTTATAAGAGAACGAGTGAATAATTCTTGGTTTATTTAAGTATTAATGTAATAGTTAAATGAGTAAATTTGATTTAAGATAAATTTATAATTAAAGATAGGTAAACTAAAGTATTGCTGGAACTATTTCGTTTCGCCGCCTGGCTCTATACGAAAAGTAAATGTTTTAAAGCGCATGAATACGTACCACAATCTTTCCATCTACTTTCAATAAGAATGTGTATTGAATCTACTATGAGAAATACAATTTCAAACAAGAAATCAAGCCATATAAAGTATGAAAAGTAAACAAATCGTATATTTCTACTACAAAAAGGTTCTAAAAGACTATACAGCGATGTTCAACGCGTTCCAGGAAAGCGCTTAGGCTTACCAAGTGGCTAGAATGCTGCGAGATTGGGGCTGTAGGTGTTTCAAAAGTGGAAAACTGGATTGTTTCTTGAATAGGCGAAAGATAAGTTGGCTTTAGTATGCATGGGATGTGAAGGTGGCAAGTGTGGCAAAACAAATGTTTCAAAGCAAAAATTTGAAGCAAACCTGGTAGCAGAAATGTTTAGGAGGCAGCCCATTATTGAGTCTAAACAGGTCATTTACTCAGCACCGGTCGCCAACGGGGACAGTGGTGTTAACGGACTGAGCTCTCATTTCAAAATTAAAGTTCATTTTTCTCTGGAAAGCTTTAACCAAATCATTCGAAAAAACTTAGTTGCATAGATTGAGTTATGGCATTTCCAATGATATATAAAATATCATAAATTGCTTAACAAAATATGCCAGGGTATGAGCATCAAGATTCACCATTTAGATTTGCTCTGTCCCTTTTACTTAGGGCGCGGCGAGCCGTGTCAGTATATCCACTTAGATTGTATAAGAATTTGAATTGTAAATTTTCAGTTTTGAACGGCAGTCAGAATTGTTCTATAAAATATTTCCAGAAACGTCTAAAATTATGCATATTATGCAAAAAACATTGATACAAAACAGAAGTTCTAGTTCGAAAAAGATTGCAACATTGACATTTTTCGATAGAAATTTTGTATTCGAAACTTGTAATACAATTAAAGAAATAATAAATATCTAAATTGTTTTATTCATATCTTAGTGTGGTCTATAACTGTTGTTTCTTTTGTGTTTATCTCTGCGATCATTAGAAAAATGACTAAAACAGGATTTCTTGCAAGTGACCGGCTAGTCTAGCTATCATTCGATGCTAAAGATGATGAAAATACCATAAAAGAATAAAAACACTTGCAACTGCATGTCAGCGGAATACACAGTGTTCTCATACTGACCGACTTGAAGATTTTAGAATTCTTTGGCAAGTCCCGCTGAGAAAGTCCCAGCCCAGCCCGTTACTGCTCTTAGCGGCTGCCTTTTTGAGAACTCTGTGAATACAGTGCAGGTAACCGTGTTATTTGAATTGAAAACTTCAAATGTTACGACGGTGAGAGACGTGTATGAAGTGCTCTAGTTTAGCTTCAATCTTATGGTTTCACAAAATATTGAATACGCTAAACTACAATTATAAGTAACCAAACTACGTGACTTTATTATGATTCCTGTGTCCCATCACGTATACCTAACAAATTGAAACACTCAATATTAGTCGACGGACAAACGTTATGCAAGTTAAAGGTCTAAGTGCTCAATTTAAAACGCGCAAAACAGTTGTATGCACTAATATAAATTGATTGTTAAGCAATAATAAGCTAAAGGTGGTGTTGTACATTGAATCATTGACTAGTCCGCGTTTTCATTAGCCATTACTCGGCCGCGCTCCATTAAAATTTGCAGTTCGTACCGTATACCTTTGCATAAATCTTGGCCGCCGACTATATAACGGCATAAAACAAGACTTCGCTAAACCAGCCTTCAGAAGTAAAGTCTGGTTCCGTTAGATTCGAAAACGAGTGAGAATTTAGAAAAAATTTTGTAAAATGAATTAATGGAATTCATCCGAGTTTTTATAAACTCCTATCCTACTTAATTACCTTTGTGAACAATCCGAGTATGAACGCCTTTTCCATTCCACTGAATCCCGTTAGTGGAATTAGTAGCATCATCTTACTATTGGTGAGGTTAGATTTCAGCAAACGAAGAAATTCGGGATTAAAAGTAGGGCTCTTCTTTCTAAATCAATCTTGTTTAACTAACGTTAACCATTACGTTGTTAGAACTATTAATTATTTAATTATTTATTTTTAATGTATTATTCTTTTGTGTTGTAAAAACTTAGCGGTAAATATACATTTATCATTTCATTTATCAACTGGTAAACAGGTAGACCAACTGTATTTGAAATGAGGCGAAACATTTGCTTCTTGCTCATTTCTTCCAATTCAATTTGATTTACCCCGGCCCAACAAGTGTGTACTAGATCACGCACTACCATATAATAAGATTGTTAATTACTACTTGTAATGACGTTGTAAAATCGCACATTCTACTGAATAGTCGAGAGTTCCCCGTTTCCCAACCGGCCTATGCCGAACTGCCAGAGCTACTATTTCTCTAATATATAATGAATAATTGATGCATAAACGAAGTTTTTTAACGTTAAAGTTGTTATTAGAACTGAAATTGATTTGAAATCTAGAATGAAACATTATGCACACTATGAAAAGGCTAAGCTGCTAATTTCAAAATGTAGGATCACCCACAGTCAGGCTGGCCACGGCCATAGAAACTCTGAGATTTTTTTCTAGTTATTATTTTATTTTCTATTTTTCTATTCTGGGATTGCCTGCCACACTGCCCACAGTTTAAAAAAGTTTGTGCGAAGAAGTGAGAAGAGGAAACCATAGGAAGTCGCACTTCATAGCACAGCACCAAGGGAGTGGAGGCGGCGAATCACAACAAATTCGTAAGAAATCTTTCTTCGAAAGGAGAACCATCGAACTCTAGCATATGAGACGAACCTTCTAACCACTGGCCCACCACCACAGTTAGCAATGAATGAAATCAATGGGATGTAAAACGTTTCCTCAACTTTTGTAAAGTTCCTAGGGCTAGTGTCAACTTCGTCACTTCTTTAAATCCGACGATATTGTTCAATATCTTATATACAGATATGACGCAAATAACTAAATACATCAGAGCTGGTTACCGGTCCAGCTCGGCCGGATAACAATCGCAGGGCGTACAAAAAGCTGGGTACCGGCCCGGTCTGAAATTTTGAAACCAAGGCCGAGCCGGGCAGGACCGGCCGGATAACCACATCTGAAATACATTGTAGGGTAGCGCACTGCGAACTATTAGTGTCACAACTACATACAAATAAAACAGTTCTAGAAACGACTAACCTATTCTGCACATCCTTTGTCAATGCATTCAAAAACCACATTAGCGTCATAACGGCTACCACAGCAAACACGGCAAAACAGACGCAAACTAAACAACATTTTTGTTTGCGATCAATTTCAAATATTGAAAATATTTTGTGGGCATAAATAATAGGGTCTGTAACTTTCACAAATTTCTACATAGGGGCATGTGCATTGAATACTTACCCCAGAAACCAATTGCCCTATCTTCAACTTTTTAGACTCTAATTTTCAATTGTTTAAAGAAATGTTTCACTTACCCACAGCGATTACATTAACGGCGGGTCTTTCCAGATTATCTTTGGCTCTATCCGAGAGTAATGAGAGATTACGAGGGAACAAATGACCACAACTGAAAATGAGCATTGCGACAAAAGTAAATGTTTCGGTTACTTTTGAAGGTGCGAAGGAAATTTGAAATTAATTTGTTGATAGATTAAATATGGACAAAATCAAAATACAGATTTATGAATTATAGTCTGTTTTAAATCCTAGACTGCAAGCGCCGTTTGTAGTTAGCGTGCCGCTATAACCGACTTTATAAGGGAAAGAGCAATTTTGCCCTAGTCAAATTGTACTTTTTAACGGGAAACCCGTCATCGCGGCCGTTAGCTACAAACGGCGCTTGCAGTCTAGGTTTTGAAACGGACTATATTTATGCCTAACATTACCGCCTAAACTCACGTTTCGTCAGTTTCATCTTCGAATTCATGTTCCTTCACCTTTTTGCCGAGCAACATCGACGAAAGGAAATTACCCCCAACTTGACCCAAATGAACAATCATGAAGAAATAACCGAAGAATCTACAATGATAAATAGTTTTTGTAGCTTGTATACATTTTAGCTCCGTAAAGTTTTAAAGGGTACAAGTTAGGCTCATTTAGTTAAATAACAGCTTTAGATTAATGACACCGTAAATTAAGAGTATCGTTTTTCCTTCTGAAATTATAGTCAGCGCCAAGAGCAATGATAGAGTGTAAAGAATTCAAGGCTAGTCTGAGCCCGTTTTTGCGAGCCCCGCGCCAGCATCTGGCTGCTACTGTCCGTTCAATATTCTACTTTGCAAGTACGCGCGTGCAAATGCCCAAGTGACACTCTATTACATATTACTCTCGGGGCTGACTACATACAGTATGTAACATACTTCTATTTATTACCATCATCTTACCTTGAAATAACTTCATCCTTAGTTTCATAGTTTAATTTTGCGTATCTATTACCCATATCGACGATGTACGCACATTTTGCACCCCACAAGCAACTTGCCGCAGCACCGGCGAATACTGCTGCCGGTATAAGGGAATGGTAACTGAAAAACATTAGATAAACAAAATTTATTGTATAGTCTACGGCCAAATATCATGTGGTTTAAAGGTGTATTTATTATAAGGCGAGCCCACAATTTATCGGCTGCTTGTACATTTTCTTTCTATTTCCGCGCTCCTCCTTCTCAATTCTACAGTTCTACAGTACGCAAACGATTCATCCGTCGACTATATCTTAGTTTTGTTAAAACTACTATTTTACAATTATCATACAAAACAAGCAACAGTACTGTTATGTTTCCAGCAACTGTGATACGTTTTGCAATAATACATGCCAGTGTAGAAAAAGAATTTAAAAAAAAACATAGAAAAGGTGGCAATGATTTAATATACTGTTTCGGAGCTGTGGTTGTAAAAATAAGGTCTGGTAAAAAGTCGGCCTAACCGGTCCTAATCTATCTCACAATTTTTAGCGGATATTGTTGAAAAAAGTTATTTCCTAGTGGTATTTTAAGGCGTTAACCATAAAGAGTGCAATAATATTTGCATATTGATATTTTTGAATATTATTTATCAGAATATTCACGTAAACCAGACGATTGTTTTCATAAAAATTGTCCTTGTACGGCTGAAAGGTTGTTAGCTCATTTGATACATTTGATACATTTGATAGCTCAAAGGTAAGTATACAGAAATTATTCAATTTGGTCGGAATCAAATGTTTTAACTCGTTATGTAGTTGATATTTGTTGGTTTCGTTAGTAGAGAGTAATCACTAACTTAGTGGCCGCATAATTTATTGTTACATAAGCCAGACGATTGTCGATAAATAAAATGATTATTTGTAGGATACATATCTTTCCTTTTTATCAAGTATCAATCATATTTAGATCATATGATCAGTGCCTGTCTTACTGACGAGCCCAGTGGCCGTAGTTTAGAACCGCCGAGGTGGCTGCCCGGGCTTTTCTATACTAGAGCCACATGGCACCGGTCGGAGCTATTTCGTATAAAGCTTATGGGCGAAACGAAATAGTTCCGCAAATTTTGCATTCAATTTAGTACAAAAACAATAAATAATACTTTTTTTATCACCTATTTATGTTTAGATTTTCAAATCTTCCTTGTAAACAGTGCTGACTCACTCTGGATGTGCATTAACCAGTAGATATACAATATAAATAGCCATAGACACGCCCATAGCCTTTTTACATCCGAGTCTGTCTATCATATAAGTAGGAAGGAATAACGAACACAGGGCCAGTGAAAGGTAGTACGTTCTAAAATATTTAATTTAGAAAAGTTTTTACCCGAAATCATATCTTCTGAGAAGACTTGAAGTTATTAATCATGCGAAGGACATTAAGTACCATATCATGCCCGTTTTGGCAGAGATGGCCCGGCCCGGCTTCCACGGCCCGGCTCGGCCTGGAATTTCGAAAACTAGGCCGGGCCGGGCCGGCCGGATAACCACCTCTTCGTCTTGGTAGGCTTAAGAAAACTTGTACTCTACGGGCAACTTCTAACGCTGTGTTTAACCTTTTATTTCTCGAAAGTAGATAAAAGATGAACTTATAATTATAGATATAGTCCATAACAAAGACAGCAGAGCTCAGTGGTATACATAGGCTTCCGCAATTGCGTATTTGTCTTTTTCTGGACATGATACAAAATAAAACTAGTACGATAATATTTTTCTGACAACCAACAAAAAATTGCGCATGGAACGATACAATGGAAGTTTTATTTTGTCACAGAACGAGCGATTTTTGAAATCTTGTACAACACCGCTCTCTGCAGTCTTTTTTTGTTATGGGCTATAACCTGAATGCGAGTTTAATAAAAAGAAGAACCCACATTAAACTGTCAGTTCCTAAATCCAAATTTATTGACGTTTGTAAGTTTTGCAGTCCGTTAAATGCAGTGAACAAAAAGAGAAAAGACAGTGATATAATCCAGAGGTTTACCTAAATTGTGGTATGTTGGTGAAAATATTTCAGCTTATTAAGTTGATAATATAATGGTCTGTTCTAATAAAGCATGTTTACATTTGCATAGAGTTAGGTTTCAGCAAAGAGTAGAAGTTTCACTTCTTTAGTTTTACATCCACCATAAAAGCAAATGTTTCAATTTTCTTAAAGCACACAAGAGTAGTTTAGAAAGCAGTAAGCTGTATTTGGTATATTCTTTAATGTAATAAAATGAAACAATCAAACATTGAACACTCACCGAAATTTTCTTCATAATTTTAGCATTTTTCACGCGAAGGGCAGGCGATTCTTTTTCTTTTTTCATCTTCCTAATTATCTTTACCACATATTCGCGACTGAAAGTTATTTTTGGGGAGATATCATCCTATCATATGAGAATAATGATGCTTTTTTCAACTAACAAGGGAAAGTTGCGAAACCCTCTCCACCAATCACAATGACTCTATGGTAGAGCTATAGTAGAACATTTAAGACTTCGAAAACCGTTTTTCAATTTTGCCTACTGGTAGCGTAGTAGAAGGAGGATTTTCAGAATTTTCAAACGGCTATAGCTCGGCCTTACAGACGTCCGTTGCAAAATTGAAAAATGGTTTTCGAAGTATTAAATGGTCGACTATAGCCCTCCCTAGCATAGCGTCGTTGCGATTGGTTGAGATGGCTTCGCGACCTTCCCTTGTAAACATTAAAAGCAACAATTTGATTATTTTCAGTTTAATGGGATAAACCAAGAGAAAATATATTCTGCTAGGCAGTTAGGTAAATGTTTCTGAACATTTGAACTGTTTGTTAAGATTGGTTCCCCAGTATTAGGGATATCGCAACTATCCTACTTATTAAATAACTCATTATATAAATATGCAATGTTTCTTGATACCTGTAGCTGTTGAATAAGTTATCCGCCATATCTCCATCATGGTCAACACTACTCATTAGAGATTTCATTGTAACTAGGCGACGTCTGCTTCCATGCAACGGACAATAAGGATCATATTCATTTATACGTTCAACCTAGATGGTACAGTTACTTGAATCTGTAACGGTAATTCATCGAGAGTGGCCGATACATTAGGGAATTTGAATGTTTCAATATACAAAACAGCGATGTTAAAAGTTATTTGTATAGTCCATTACAAAAAGAAGACTTTAGTGCGCGGTGTTATGTAAGGTTTGTTATGTAAAATCGCTCCTTCTGTGGCAAAATTGTAAAATTTTTTGTTTGTTGTCAGAAAAATATTATTGTACTAGTTTTATTTTGTATCTTGTCCAGAAAAAGACAAATACGGAATTGCGGAAGCCTACGTATACCACCGCGCTCTGCGGTCTTTTGTTTGTTATAGACTATAACTAAATGTATCAAAAGTATGCTATACTTCAATTAAGATAAACACTAACCTCAGTAGGCGCAGCCTCCCATCGCAAGGCCTCGTTGACAGATTCTCTGCGGAATAAGTAGGAACTAAAACATTTCGATCATTTAGTTATCGTAAAACTGATAAGGTATAATCGAATGTTAATTTTCTTACGATCTTACCACTTTTCATCTTTCTCCTGTGGTGGTGGCATGAAGCCGAAATCTCGGAAGGAAAATGGCTTCGGGGGTTTCTGGAAGAATTCGGCAGGCCTGAAAGCAAGAAACTAAATGTTGTAACGATATATAGTCTGATTCGAGAGTAATAATGGAGTGTTAAAAAAGAATCTCATGGAAAATGGCTCTGAAAGTATTCGAATACCGAAAATATACGCAAAATTTCCTTAAAATACGCAAGTAACACTCCATTATTCATCTTGAATCACACTATAGAACTAGGAAAGAACAGTACAAATCGGATTTTAACGAATCATTTACTGTTCAATTAGTATTTAAATTTCGCCTTACAAACAAGAATTTCAGCTTAGCTTGGTGTTCTTTAAGGTCTTACCTTATGCATACTTCTTCCAATGGAATATGTTCTTCATCAAGCCACCGAATCAAAGGGGCTTGATCCTTTTTCTTAATAGCAAATCTACTCAGAATCTCTCGTGAAATTTTTCGAATGTTCTCCATAGCCGGAGATCTAAAGTATTCTATGTTGTATTAATCCACTTTCGAAAAATGGTACTAATTTAAGAAAATTTAAGGACACTTAATGAAAAGATTTGCAACATTTACTTGAAGGTTATTGCAGCCTAAGAAATATAGAAAGACATTGTTTTCAAGAACGAATTAAAATATCCTTGGGCAATAAGAAACAATATAATATACTCCATAACAAAAAGAAGACTGCAGTGAGCGGTGTTGTGTAAGGTTTCTAAAATCGCTTGTGCTATGGCAAAATCGGAAAACCATTATATGCTTCGATGAGCAATTTTTTGTTTGATGTCAGAAAAATATTATTGTACTAGTTTTATTTTGTATCATGTCCAGAAAACGACCAATATGCAATTGCGGAAGCCTATGTATACCACCGCGATCTGCGGTCTTTTGTTTGTTATAGACTATATTATTCTATATATCTTACTTGCTACGTTTTTTGCGCTGATGTTTTTCGACTTCTTCAGCCAATTCTTCTTTATGTAGACCAAGCGCTTCTAGTTCAACTTCATCTAACCCAATAATTATCTGAACATTTGAAATGACACTGTTACAAAACTAACATCTTTCTTATTTTTTGTATTTCAACAAATTAAGATACCTGGTCCAAAACTTTATAGACCAAATAGGTTGAAAATAGATCTATATTTATTTTGTCTTCCGATATTCAGAGAGTTGATGGAATCGCTAGTAACCTAATAGAGACATATTCTTTGCTTCAGTCTTATAGAAGCTTTACAGAAAAGTATTCGAAACTAAATTTTATAGTTTGTTTGTTCGATCAAGCAATGTATCAGGCACCTACTAGAAATATAAGTGCTGGGACTGGTAAGTGATATAACGTGATTACAGATTATTCAAAATGTTTTATGAAGATGGCTCACTTCTGAATCGACCCTGCTAGTCTTTGATGGAGACATGGACCGTCGTTGCCGACGTTGTTCTTCTATTGACATATCCCATGCATTCGGATCCGACATGTTCCTAAATTGAAAAAGTTTCCATTTTAAAAACATAAAAACCAGAAACAGTAAATGCTATCAAGTATAGTTACAGTCGGGGCTGTCAAAAGACCGGTCCTTTTCTAAAATTTTGGCCCCGGGCCAGCCCGAGAAAAAGTTTATAAGCAACTGAATCCCGTTAGTGGAATTAGTAGCATCATCTTACTATTGGTGAGGTTAGATTTCAGCAAACGAAGAAATTCGG
>JAQGAV010001709.1:0-19213 GCA_034691345.1 Phasmarhabditis papillosa
AAACTAATATTAAATG
Source organism: Phasmarhabditis papillosa (assembly GCA_034691345.1). Classification (NCBI taxonomy): domain Eukaryota; kingdom Metazoa; phylum Nematoda; class Chromadorea; order Rhabditida; family Rhabditidae; genus Pellioditis; species Pellioditis papillosa. The sequence continues at coordinate 17 of JAQGAV010001709.1, forward strand.
ATACTATTCTGTCTTTAATTGTACTTTCGGAAAAATAAACATTTTATTATTATTATTATTACTGCGCCCGCTTGTGATACCGGCCTGGAAACCCAGGTCTTGAGATAGACTATACTTATCAATAATCTCACAAGGCATAATGTTACTAATTCAAACAATACGTATTACCAAAGTTTATCAACAACTTGGAATTGGTGACAAAACATTGGAAATATGTTTTGTTTATGAATTTGGACGGAATTGTTTACATAATGTTTAAAGCTAGTCATCGATTTAAAAAAAAAATAATCAAAAAAAAAAAAAATGACGTTAATTATACAAAGATTCAACTGTTTGAAGCTTATTTCAAAAGTGTTGCCGCATTGTCTGATCAACCGGAGGAGCGGTAATCCACTGGTTAGCAGCTTTGTCTCATAAGCTAGAGGGCAATGGTTCGAATCACCCCGAAGGCATAATAGGTGTTTTGCTATGAAGTTCCCGCGTCCTAAAGTTACTTTGTCTCGCATCTTCACTCCAAACATCTGTGCATGGATAGGAATTTCACGGCCTGGGCCGGGCAGGGCCGAAAGTTTGATAAACGGGCAGGCCCGGCCGGCCTTTTCCCATCCCTGCATCTGTGATCTTTTGTTTTGTTAAACTAATGAAACAAAAATGAATTACTAACATAAATAATAATTCAAGTCTGCCAAAAACGACTGGAATCCACAGCAAAATCAGAAAGTAGTTTAAAATCATCTAAACATATGATAACTTCAAAATTATAGACAACAACTTTCCAATAATTACCATAATGCCGCTGTATTTATTCTTGATATTAACTATAGTCCACTATTGTTTTGGTAGGTGTCCTATTTTTGCTAATCGTTCGGCTGGCTTCGTTTTCGTCGTCCACAAAATCCTCTTTTTCTAATGGAGTGAAGTGATTGAAAAATGAAAACATTGCAAAATCGAAATCAAAATAGTAAACTTAAATCAGATGTCCTGCTTACTGTAAAAACAATAAAAAACATTATTACCTTCAACCGGAGCTGGTTATACTACGGGACCGGCCCGGCCCGGCCCGGCCTGGCCTCCAACATTTCAGGACGGGCCGGGCCGGTAACCAGCTCTGCCTTCAACTGTTCTGAAAAAACTGGAAGCAAATTGCTGACAAATTCCTCAATCCGTCGGTTTATCACTTCTAGAATGATGATATATAGCCCACATACAAACAAGTGTAAGACAATAAAACAAATTGTGCTATCAAAAACGCCTATTAATTGGTTTCGGTGTTTTTGAAGGTAGAAAGAAAGAGTTTTTTTTTACAAAAAAAACATTAGGCCAGCTGTTGGAAGATTCCGGGAGGTCTCTAGTTACGCGCGGTGGTCACATCATTGTGGTGTTAGCGAGTAAAAACGGTCATTCTGCCCATACGGCTCATTAAACGCAGTGCAGCCGAAGAACAACACGGCCAGCGAAGACACTGCTTTAGAATTAGGTTGAACAACTTGGCCGGCTTTTAGATTTTTGAACCTTAACGAAATTGGAAACCTTGTATGAATTAATATGTTTGAATAGGATTCTTGAAAAGTTTCAAATTTGGTATCCAGAAAAACTTCGCTCTCGGTAGGATCATTTTGAATATATGAACTGGTTAAATTGAGTTGTATAGACTATAGCAAGAGTTAGGTTTCCAGAACAGTATTCTAGAGAGAGGCAGTGTGAAGTTATAATAAGCGTACTTTTGAAGAAAAGGCTCCAGATCCTACAGACTACATTTGAGTAGCTAAAAGCAAACGGTTGTTAGTGAATTCCAGAGCTGGTTAGCGATCCGGCCAGGCCGGGCCGGACGCATAACCACCTCTGAGCGTACAAAGAGCTGGTTACCGGCCCGGCCTGAAATTTTGAAACCCAGGACGGGCAGGGCCGGCCTGTTAACCACCTCTGGTGAATTCTAATGCTAACCTGGTAACAATAAATAAAATACTACAATATGTTTATCCACAATAACAACTATTAACTTAAGCGAAAATCGAAGGAATTTGGAATCTCCGGCTATTTTGCTTAAATACTATATTTTGCATCATATTCTGCTATTACCAAATGAACAAAGCAACTTTTGCTGGTTTTGTCTAAACTAATTACCGAAAGGCAACAAATGTAAAGAAAAAACGGCTGTAAATAGCAAAACTGGCGGGCAACCGGCAAAATACTGGCTAATTTAGCGATTGGCGTCAATTTTATCCGGCTTCGGCACGGGGCGGGCAAAATAATATAGAATTGCTTGGAACAAAGCCAAGACTCGCATAAGCCGTAAAATGATTCATAAAATAACATAAAACTTCTGGAATTGGAAGATTTGAAGGAATCGATAGGCTCAAAAGACACATTCCTGATCTGGACTGCGGAAGTTTGGCTTCCATTTGTATTAGGGCACGTTTACCGCTAAAGTGAAACTATAAAAATGGGCGCCATAGCGAAGCTTAGGCACCCAGAAGCCTAGTGGCTGATTCAGGCTTAGTATACTATTTATTTATTGGAAATCTAAAATATCCAAAAGTAGAGTATTTCATCCAGGATTTAAAGTCAGAAAAAGTGTAAACATGTTGAATCGCGCTCCAATGCTAACTTCAGGGAGCCAAATGTCACTAAACCTCTTGATCTAGTCGGAACCAATGGGTTCATCATTTTAGGAATGCTCATTCAAATGGAGAGATAGACCTTTTTATAGAGAGCCGTCTAGTGTGACAGACGGCTCCGAGATCTGAACTTTTGATAAGAAGCAATGACGGCGGAGGGGCTCCTGATGGTCCTTCTGAATAGGATTTGAGCTAATGGGTAGCTTGAATTGATCTGGGCAGGTATGGGAATTAGGATTAGTATTTGGGCCCGTCCTGTTTGGAAAATTTTTGGTTCTGGGTTCTTGGAGCTGATTAACGAAGTTCCTTCTGTCTTTTAGGTTGGGCTTACATCAGTACAGATTACCTCTGCCAAATACTGCAAGCAAGAAAAAGACTGTCGAATAAATAAATTGTTTAGTCTAGAAGGACTAGCAATCTTATTAGAAAAGCAACGAGGAATATAGCCCGCGAAACAATACGGATACCAATAAAAAGATTATAACAATCAAAATCATAGGAAAAACATTTGCAATCTTCAAAAAGTCCCAAAATCCCCTCGGGACCATATAATCTATAAATCACTCTTTCTGTCTTTCTAAGCGCTTCTTTGTTTTCATTTGGCGCGCTAATCGTGAAATCCACTCGAACTAAATTCGATTATTTCCAGAATTTTAGTGGAGCCAAAACAAGAACAATTCAATATGTAACAACAAAACATAGAAGAAATCGAATTCTTAGTCCTTAAAATATAGTCTGAATATTAAAAAACTATTAATAGAATACAGTTTGGCTACGGGTTGTTGCAAAAAAAGCTTTTTCATCTTTGCGATCTTACGAAAAGTAGTTCGAGAGATACATTAGTTTGCTTATAACTTCAAAACCCTTCAAATTGTAGGAATAAACAGTTTGATTAATAGAAATATGGCTCTCATACATCTAATCAGTAAATATAAAGTAGTTCAGATTACGTAGGTTACTGTAGTTAGCTTCAGGTATTCGGTATTGATTCGAATGCGGGCGCGAATAGTCTTCAAATCTATATAGGCCTACAAATGATGTGTATTTGCAACATATGATATGCATTTGAATAGTTTGACCCTAGGGATACAGATGGATTGGAGCGTGCGTTTAGCAACAGAGCACAAATGCCATTCAATAACACAATTTACATAGAAGAGGGACCTCCGGTCGCAATCAGTGGCCTCCAAGTGGAAGTCGGAAGCACTGACACATTTTGGCTCCTAAGAGGAAAGATAAAGGAAGCCATTAGAGTCCTTTAACAGATGGGAAACATTGTTAGAAGAATTATTAAAATTAAAATGCTACCGGTTGGTTCTTTCTTGAACTTTCGTGCCGTACTTAAAAATTTCGAAACAGACTATTCCAGTTGAGGTGGTCCGTTCAGATCTCTCAAAAGGCCGCGCCGGCCCTAATTTTGAGGCCGCCCTGAGAGGTCTGGTTCCGGTGGCCCGTTTCGCTTAGTAGTCTGGTTCAAAAACGGATTAGTAGACAATTATACTGCAAACTTTTCTCCTCAAGAATTACCCTTGGGCAAAAACAAAATGAGTACAAGAGCCTGCTAGTATCTCTGAAGCTCTGCCAAAATCTAGCCATATTTTGGGATTGGTGTGAGAGTCGCCAGAGACAAGTGCGGTTTAAGCTCAGAAAGTATATTCTGAATGGCCTCTTTCTGTGACGAAAGCTGCCACTCTGATGCCCGCTTGAATCCTCCTCCAAAATGCTCCTCTCAAGGGTTCTTCAGCCGGAGGGAACAAAACCGTAGGAGGAACGCGCGATTCGAGGATACGCAGCCCAGAAAGAAACCGCCTTTAGAAACTATACTTTTAGTTTGTTTTCACATGGAAATACGTAGTAATAAGTAGAAAGGATACTCAAAAACATTCTGACTGGATGAATACTGCATATTTCAGATTGGTATGGAAAACACGTTTATGAAATTCTTTCCCAGAGCCGGTTTGGAGGGACTGGTTCAATCATATACGCGGGCAGGGCTGGAAAAATTTACGGGCCCGCCGGGCCGGGCTTACATTATGGGAAATCCGGGTCGGGCTGAAAATTTGAGAAACGGGCCGCCTTTTCCCAGTCGAAACCGGGTTTGAAAACTAAAATATCAATAAGAATACAAATGAGCCTTAGTTCAGAATTGACAAATTCTCTCTGGAAGTAAGAGAATGTATGTTTTTGGCAAAATCACTTTCATATATGAATTGGTAGTCACATTACATTCTGATTAATTAATACTAGCTATGCATTGTTTCAAGTGCGCCCTAATTGTGTGATTGATGCATAAGGCTACCTATAGGACTATAGTCCCACAAAATGATATTGCAACATATTTACAGTTACTAGATCCTAATACTTATAGCATACACAAGATATATTTCAAAAAATTACTGTACACAGCTCACCGCGCGATAATGCAGAGATGCAGAGCAAAATCGGATAGCAAAAACTTGGTGCACGATTCCTTGATGTATTTGACAGTCAAATGATATTTATTTTGGTACTATTCCATAGCTCGTAGTTTCATCTAGGGAAATGAGTTTTTTGGGAATAAATAGTTCAGTGGTTTCAGAGAAAAATTAAGTTTAATTGTTACATTGGGGCCAGTCCTTTGACATTACTGCGGCCGTTGGCGAGCCGTGTGGAATACCAAATACCAAAATACATATATGTATAAGCAAATTACTTCCTCTATAAAGAGGGACGCAATATTGTCAAGATCAAACTTATACAATATTGAAACTAATAAATCTTATGGCTGGATTCAACAAGTGCGGTTACTATTACTCTATGTGGTAAGTAAGTGTTCATCTTTTTTCCCGAGCACCGAACGAAAATCGGAGAGAAATTTCTCAGGATTAGATGAGTTCTTAAAATTGACTCTAATTTATCTCCAGAAGCTTAGCTACAGCGGCCAGAATTGAACGAAAGCCTGTTGCCTTCATGGCAGCTCATTTATTTTAACTGATCCCACTGGATTAACCTCGCGAAATTCGGCCCTCAGCGAAGAAAGCACCGCGAGAAAACTAAATGCAATGGCTGACAAAAACTGAAGAATTTCCTTCAAAATTCCAGTGACAGCGTCGTATAATTGGATTTCAACTAACTATGGACTAATTCTATTATTCCTGGGCGCATACAAATCCACCCAAAGGACCTCTAGAAAATTGGCAACATACAAAACGATAAATAAAAATACATATATACTCTTTATTTTAAAATTTATATTTATATATAACAACCAATATTACACACCCAGAATAGAAAATACAAAAGGAATTGAATGAAATCATGGAAGGATAATACACCATACGTAAAAATTTAAACCCTAACTACGATCACAACCAAAAAAGAGGAATATACCTAATGGTTGAACATGGCAGAGACCAAAACAACGCGCAAAGAGGACTAGATTATTTTGATTTAAAGAAATAATTATGTACACTGTAAATTCACGATAGCTACATACATATAAATCTATATATTTAAAGGCGCAAGAATAAATATCTAAATAAGTGACTACAATACCACAAATTGGCAGCGCAAGTAAGAACTTTGCTTTATGTGGCGCCAATTGATGGTTATCCACCAAACAAAGGACGTAACACGAATGAGGAGAGTGATTTATATGCAATAGAGGAGAAGAATATCGGAATGGCCTTACATAGGAGAAGAGCGCTTAGATGAGTTACTTCAGTATATTAAAGCCAGTCACTCTAGCGCTCTTTTTATCTCAGTTCTCAATTTAAATAGGACTAATCTGTCTGAGAACCAATTCATATATATATTGGGGGACAAGGCAATAACCTGTCATAGATAAATCACATCCAAAAGACAACAAAAACCCAATTGGAATTTAGAAAAACGCAGATTGCGCATGCGGGAAAAGGACTAAAACGACAGCCTAGTAAATGCCAGCTCTCGCCTGAAATTCTCCAACACAAACGGCGGGCTACAACAGGAAGCGACCGATTAAAACCCAAATATTGACACAGCTACTAGAAGAGTATAAAATAACTATTGGTCTTCCATGTTCTTAGAACTTGGGTTAAACCACATCGATCTTACTGGGGGAACAACTTCCGCTCTCTTAGGCTCAGCTTCACCCATATGAATCTGAAAAATAATAATGTTGTTAAATAATAACCTAAATTACCTTTGTAATTCCATAATTCCATTTTATCATGAGGTCCATAATAAGATCGACAATTGCCTTGTTCGCAAATTGAATATTTGTACGACTAAACAACAGATAATCTAACGGAGGAAACGCCGGCCTTACTTTTCTTGCTCAAGTATATTCTGTTCTGACAAACGATCACAGATAGTCCTGTTGAGAACTGCATTGAAGAGAGGAATCCCGAAAACACAGTCGAACAGCACAAAATCATCAAACGAACAGCCACCTGGCAACATACTGAAAAGACTTCTCTGTAAGAAGATTCATGTTGATAATACCTTATAAGTGAATGATGATCTTTTCTGAAAGAGCCATCAAATACGGTAGGCGAATCATCTTTCTCTTCTTCTTGCGGAGGCACGTTCACACGTAGTAGCACGACGTAACCACACAGTGAATTCAGTCCTATTCGATCAGCAAGGGACTTGACAGCCGGGTGGTTGGAAAGAGCATCTAAAATTAAATGTAGAATAAATAATATTATTAATTAGGTTAGCTTTAGAAAAAATTTTAATCTATGATCTCATAGTAACAGCTTACTCGGATTGTCAGATTCCTTCTTATCAAATGGAAACGGTATATACAGCGTTTCTTCCTCAGCGGACGATGCTGGATATGACTAAAATTCAAATAGTTAACTGAGAAAATAAGCCAGCATACCTGAATGAATAATGGTGTTGTCATCAGAATATCATTGACGGCAAGCAGGGCATTGTGAGTCGTCATCAACTGAGGTTCGTGATTGGCGGAGTGAACCGATAGTCTAGGAGCCCTCTCAACAGCGTGCGGAAGTCTTGACAGTCGGGTGCCACGCGGCAAATAGACCGAAGAAGGTCCACTTCCGGCGTAGGAATACATGGCGAGACGGAACCAAGGTGAACAAGCCTATAGATATAGCTAATAAGTCATTCATCTTTGTATAATATACCTCTGGAATGGGAGGACCAATAAATGGAATTGAGGATACGGGCAGAGTACAGGCATCAAAAGACAGTGGGGCCATAGCAACAATTATTCTGAATAATACCAGCATTGACAAATTATATAATAAAAAGTATGTGGGCAATAGTTAAACCTGCCCAAAAAAATTGTAAAATGTTACACAAGTTACTCACCCATAAGACTTGGCAAGAACCCGCATTCTACTTTGTGTATCCAGCGATAGTAAACTCTCTCCTCGGAGTAGGTCGACTTCTCGACCAACCTTCAGACTTTTGAGAGAATCTAATAAGGTGACAGCGTGTTCTGAATAACGTTGTGCTTCGCCTTCGCCAAAACGATTTACCTAAATAAGGGAATATCGATAGAAAAGTAAGGGATATTCCATACACATTCTAGCTGCTCCATGAAATCTCCCATTTGTTCGTCAGCTAGCTTGCCAACTTCGAAAAGAGTGACAGCGTGGCCCTACGGTCAGAACAATAAATAGATAAATTAAATTGATTGAGAACCTTTAATGAAGTTGACAAATTTCCCATCATAAGAAAAGCGGCCAAGGAAGAGTCGAACAGAAAAGCGGCCCTGCCAGAAGAAGAACACACGTCTGAGGATGGCTGAGATAGCGCCTGAAAATATACGATAGCTTGCAACCGTCGAGAAAACACAATAAAGCATTGGGTAATGACAAAACAATATTTAGCAAATCATGGTAGATACGATAAATACAACAAACTTACCAGGTCTTTTAAGGACATATTGCTAACGGAATTCATCATTTCATCATCGTCCTCATCTTTTAGAGGAGAGGAGAGCAACTGCGACAGCTCCGCAAAATCTCCAGACACTGATGTAACCATATCATCCCTATACAAACAAATAGGAATAAATGTTTTAGATGAAAACTTACTGTGTCGGAGAGGTTGGCATTTTATGCGCCCAAGTGAAGTGCAACTTTGAATTCTCCATGCCTAAATTGTAACATACAGCATTGATGACAACATTATTGTAATGAATATCTTCAGTGTGTTAAGGCACGGCCTCCCGTATGGTGGGGCTACCAAAAGCTCATTGAAATAATATATTCCAATGCATACCCGTTATTCTCTTCCTTGCAAATCCCAATCTGCAAAATACAGATATAGCGGTACAGGCTAGTCTTTCATCGATGTGCAGCATATCAGCCATCTGAAGTCAATTGCAATAATGATATAACATGTGAAAACATACCTCAGCGACCGAAGTTTGATCGTCAATTGCAACGAAAATCTTGTACAGTAGGGTTTCAAAGTAGTCTCCTAACACCCTATTCATAACAAATCCATCAAGAGGTGCCACTAAAAATAGCTACAATTTAAGTATTATGAAAAACCAACCATAGACAAAATCTGATCCTTTAACCGGGACATCAAAGTATATCAAGCCTCTATTGAAAAGAGACTGGACAAAGTGGAGTGACAAATCGCCTGCCGGTTTGGATGTACTCTCATCCATTAAACTATCAACTAAGCGGCGCTCTTCTTCCGAAAGCGTCTGAAATTCAAGATTAGATTATGGTTCTACAAATAACAACTTATATAAATATAAAGATAATAATACCTCACCCTTATATCGGCTTCTAGTATGCTTCCGGGGTTTACGAGCCACCATGGTTCTATAGCCAAAACAGCTGGTTGTTGTGGCAGCAGCTCTCTGAGTGGTTTATTTCTTCTTAGAAATTTCCGATTGGATCTATAGGAAAAAAAAGACATTTATGTTTCAAAATAGTACGCACCTGTTCAGATTCATGAGGTCGATATACTGATTTCTTCCGATTCCGAGAAGCCGGACTGCATCTGCAGCAGTAAAATTTGGAAGCGAATCATATGATTTCTCCGAGCTTATCATCTCCTACAAGACACATTCTCTTTAATTGCTTCTGGCAAACTTACGCTTATGATGCTAATGTAGTAGTTGAAAGGTGTGATTCGAAGCTCTTTCACAATAATATCGGCCAAATGATATGGAAACAGCATCAAATGCGACTCACTGTACTTCATAACCATGTCATAATATGTTTCCTCGTTCTTTTTAACATTTCTGACTAAACCAGCTTGTAACGGTCACCACAGTATGAGAACGAACCTAGGTTTCCTTTATATCTAAGCTGATTTTTGATAGAATACTCAAGTATCATCTTATCATACTCCCTCTGAGAATTTCCAAGAAGAGTTTTGACATCATCCGGCAATTTAATCCATGCTATGTTTTCCCTAATGCAACTATCTACATCCATTCTCTAGAGTCACTATTATTATATGTCAATGTATTACAAAGATGTGGTAATACTGTGCAGAAAACACCCAGAGACATGAATACAAAATCATATACATCTTTATTAATAAATCTAGCAAAAAAGTAAAGAAAATTAGCTATGTTTTTCTAAATATATATTGCCCTGCTCAAATGTAGGTAGAGACCCGTGAAATTTGAGGCAATGGTGAGCAAATCTATAAAAAAAGCTTAAAGAAGAACGTTATTAGATAGATACCGGTCGTGTCTCCAAAACTTCTTCCCACAAAGCGTTTCTTGACAAACCAGCTGCTGCATATTCAAATGTTCTCTATACACATGAGCGTCCATATTTTTCTTATCTGCGTAGCTGTTACCACATTTTTTGCATGCGTAAGGCTTCTCACCTGAATTGAGTTTTAGAACTGTTTTTTTTAAATATTACCTGTATGTGCCCTGATATGACGGACTAAATTACTCTGAACTTTAAATGCCTGATTGCAGTATTTACATTTGAAAGGAGCTTCTCCTGTGTGCATGCATCTGTAAATACAGCCATATTTGAAATTAAAACTACGATGTTCCCACTACCTTATGTGTTTATCTATGCCACTGCGCTCCTTTGTGCGATGATCACAATGTGGGCACTTGAATGGTTTTTCCATCATTTCCTATTATATGAATTTAAAATAATAAAGAAACTCAATATACCTTCTGGTTTCCTACTACTAGTGGCACGGCAACATCGTTGCTACCTATGTATTCCGGCAGCCCATAGCCGAAACTCTCCTCTAGTCGACGTTTTCTGTTATTAACCAATAAGAACGACATGACAACAGCAGGCACTTCTTTGATTTCATTCACACCGTCATCGTTCTTCTCAGCTGCAAATGTTCTGGGAATAATTCGGAATTAAGCAACTAACTCATGTTGATCGTTGTTTGACCTTTTACAAACAAAGGCGGCTTCGTTATCCCATACGTTCCACTTCGCTTGCCACGGCGAGGGCCCATAACATATTCTTCGTATATGGAAACATAGTCTTCAGTGGCTTGAGTAGCCAATTCGTCGGCATTATCGAATCCTTCGACTCCATGATCTTCAGAAAGAATAATAAAAAGTAACAAAATAAGGAGGCGGACAAACCATGATACTCTTCATCTTCACCTGCAGACGAATCACCATGCGTCACATCCGTATAGTCCATTCCTGATGGTTCGCAAGTGGAATCGTTGGTGGCATCTAAAGACCAAACATATATAACATATAGGAACAGAATTACCTGTCTCTATTAATTGAGTTTCTCCTAGTTCCTTATCTAGCAACACAGCTAGCTTCCGTAACCCGAGAACAAAGCTAGCCGCTCTGAGCATTTGGTACCGTTTTTTGTGGCACATCAATTTTCCAGAATAGACAAACTCAACTAGACACTTTTTATCGAGCCTGAACAAATGAGGACATAGATGTATATAAGATCAGTCAAACCCAGATACAGCTATCTCATTCGAATCAATATTAAGAGTCACTTGAACAGAATTCTTTGTTTGAAGTAACGCTGATTCAAAGTGACGACTGTGCGCACAAAGAAGAAGGCGGTGAGCACGTATGTAATTAGAACCCTGCGAAACACGGAAAGATTATAAATAACAAATATGCACGAACCAAAGCAGTTATATTGCAATCAAGAAATAAACCGTCGTCGCGAAAGCGTAGCAAACGTTGTTGGAAGAAAACAGAGTGGTGTTCATCGGTCTTGGTTTTACTGTTATTAGAAGTCAAAAGCTAAACAAAAAAAAATCACATGAGGCGTTCAGCATAACTTACAGCACACAATGACTTACATCCTAATAAGCTAGCCGACCTGAGCAGCGATTTACCAGGTTCATTACAAAAACCATCGTACATAAATTGCACGATAGCCAAAAGATCCGCAGCATCAACATCTGAAATATAACAACGGTTAACGCAACGGTTAACAAGGCAAACCTATTACTCTTGGATCAATATCAATCTGAGTGATCGAAGAATGGGGTAATGAAATCAGGGTCGTTTCAAAAATTGTACTGAAGGCAGCCAGAACAAGCCGATTCGCAGACACGATATGGTGTCCAGCATGGAAAATTCTAATATCATTGAAGTTGCCTAACTTAAATTTTAGAATAGGATAGTAAGAAAACAACAAAAGTAACCTCATGAGCCGATTTGAAGTACGCAAACGTCAAAGCCGAGTGCTGCCGGACAGTGTATTCTTCCACGAGGTGAAAATGTGCTTCCTGTGAAGTGCACGGTTCGTCTTCCATATTTCAAGGACTACCTTATAACCATAGTATAGTAAATAACCGAAAATTTCTAACGATTGTAAATTATAAATCTCCACCACAGCTCGGAGTAGCAATAATGAAGGCGCGATTGACACCACGTACTGCTCTGCAACTCCGTCTAGAACCCTACCAAACAAAAATTAAACAAATAACTGATAAATCATTTATTGATTTGTAAACATCATCAACAAACTATAAGGTATAAAATACTGAACGAGAAAACAATAACAACGCTAATGAACAGACTACTCTCAAGTGAAAAATTACCAAATTGGGAAAGTAAATATTTAGATGTTAGAAATGGTGTTCAAGATGATAATACAAAATGACAAATAAGATATGACTATTACATATCACTTCTTCTTAGATTTCTTCGGTTTTGAAGCACGACCAGCCAATCCACTAGGCCCCTTGGCACACGAGCTCGCTGGAGAATCGTTGGTGCCTTTCGGTTTGAGAATCTGAAAAATATGTCAGCCCCTTATTTTCTAAGAAATCATACCTGGAAGGCGCACATGAGAGTCTCGTCAACACTCATGATGGCACCAGCATTATCAAATTCACCACAATAGTTAGGAGCCGAGAATATTGTGACGAGTTGGCGCTTGGAGAAAAATTCATATCCATCTTCGACAACCTCAAAGTCAAATATGAATATGTAATATATTTTTGCATTACCTGATGAGCACGACAGACCAGATCCAGATCGTGCTTGCTGAGGAATTTGGTGACGACATCAGGCCCAAATGTGAATGAGACGCCTCTGTCATTTTGTCCCCAGGCAACAGTGGTCTAAACAAATGAGATTTTAGTGCCTGATAACTAAGAGTACCTTGTCTGGATCTGACCACAGAAGATCGCAAAGAATACCTTCATCGGGTATATCCGTAGGCCGCGTGATACGACGAATCTTTAAAAAAATCGTCTGAATTAGCCATACGAAGAATCTCACCTGGTCCATATCCTTCAAATCAGGCGACAGTCCACCATGGCAGCAAAAAATTTTTTCGTCAATTATGGCAGCAACTGGTAGACAGTTGAAACAATCGCAGAACGTCTTCCAGAGTTTGACATTATGCCGTCTTTTGCCTAAAATAACATTCAGTATATATGCTACAACGTGTAGAGAACATACATTCATCATAAAATCCGTAGATTCGGTTAATAGATGAGCTTTCATGGTTCCCTCTGAGCAAGAAGAAATTTTCCGGATACTTGATTTTGTAGGCCAGCAAAAGACATATAGTCTCTAACGACTGCTTTCCTAGAAATCAATAATGTACAAAGTAATATATCATTGCCAATAAACCTCGATCAACATAGTCTCCTAAGAACAGAAAATTCGATTCTGGAGGAAACCCGCCATACTCGAACAACCGAAGGAGATCATAGAACTGACCATGAACATCTCCTGAACTTGATGCATATTATGCGTATCACTAACAAACGACTTACCACATATTTTCAGTGGAGCTTCCAGCTCGAGAAGAATCGGCTGACTCAGGAAAATCTCGCGCGCCTGTGTGCACAACATCTTGATTTCGTGCTCTGCTAGGTTAACCCTCGTTCCCTCTTCCACATGTCTGGCTAAAATGAGTAGTTACGAAATTGCAATAATGCCAGCAAATCATACCTTCGAGAAGTTTCGAGATAACCTTGTCGAGGTTGAAATTCGAAGCCTCTGGCATTCTAGGTGAGTATTCGACTGAAACACAGTGATAAGCTAAGTAAAGTAAATATTAACGGAACTAACAAAATAATACGGAAAACGAGAAAAACTAGGAAGAAGTCTGAAAATGGTAGGGGGGGGGGAAAATGGACGTTTGGCCCAAAATTTTTGCGATTTTCGCGGCTATTTGAAACGGCGCGCGAAATCATATTGTTTTTCAAATTGAATTCAACCCAAATTTAAAATTTGAAATTTTCGAAAAAAAGAGATTCGTCCAATCAGTTAATTGGCTAGCGTTTACTCCATTTTCAGGGATCCGTAAATCAATGGCAGATAAAATGTGCTACAGAAATGTTCTCGGGAATTTTCCTAAAAATCACTTCATCACTTCAGCTGATCGGCGAACATACTGGAAACTCAATCACAGTCGGTGAACTAAATATCTAACCTTTCAATAATGTAAATTTCAGAGCCCATTAAAAATTAATTAAGGAAAAGCAACGAAATTCGCTTACCACCCGTCAAATATTAATTCTAGAGACAACAATTCGACTTCTCTCGCATTAAACCCGAAAAGCAAATTCAGTGCCATCCCATATACCAGAAATATCTTTCACATCACTACAACCTTAACACAGAGAAATCCAATAACATTAGTAAAATAATCGTAAGAACATATTGGCGAAGTAGCCTAATATATATATCAAAGAGACGATTCTGAATTACTTTCTAGAAGAAAGTTTCTACAGTATCGTATTACCTAGAACAACTGTACGTTTGAACGCAATTGTAATGTTAAAAATTTCATATTGACTTTAATTAGTCGACTTTTGGCTTATAAATAAAGAAAGAATATGGTTAAAATTAAGTGGTTTAAAATAATTTATGAAATTTTATACAAAGTACAAATTTAAATTTCCCAGTCAAATCTACGACCGGCCGCGGCGGACTGTGTGAAAATTTTACGGCCATATGACGGACCAGGGCCGCAAATCTGAATAGTCGGACCGGCCCATGTTCAATCCTGTTTCATTCGGTGTCTTTATGGGTAGTACTTGGGAGACGCCTCGTTTCGCCCCGCTCCACACTTCAACAACAAATTTTACTCAAAATCGTAATATTTTTGAATAATACTTATACTCTCGATACTTAAGCCTATTTTGTGTAGTAAAGCTTCGAACTGTCTCAGTTCATCGCTCCGCCCCTTTATTGATTGATCTTTACCATTCTTTCCGTCTTGTATAGTGGTTTAGTTGCGTATTAGATATAAGTAACCGCCCTTCTCGATTTTCTATGCCCATACAATTTCATCATCTCATTTGTGCATAATGTCAATAATAAACATATGATCTTGATTTTTCTGAAGTTTTCATTGCTATAGGAGTATAGGAGCTAACTAGTGAGAAAATCTGTGCTATTAAACACAGACTACAAAAGTTGCCCCGGCCAGGCCAAGGTGAAAAATTTCTAAGCTGGACGAGTAAGCCGCAAATTTTGAACAGGCCAGCAAACCGGCCCGAAGGCTTACGCAGGCCTGCCTAAATATGCCGTGTGGAATAATTGACTGACCATTTGCCTCCTGTTTTTGGGAGTTGCAGACTTGTCTCCCCGCTATAGCGGATGATTGTAATGTAAGGAAGAATGCATAGAGACAAATTTCTATCATGTAGAGGGAATTATATTTATTACTACTTTAATAAGATAGTATTTAAGTATTCAGTTTTTGAAAGAACTGGAACTGACTCTTGCTCTGACTCTTCTTGTTTGTAAATTGTCATGTAGAATTCTTATATAGTGCATCTCAAGACCCAGGTCTCCAGCGCGGTATCACGAGCGGGGTGCAGTATTATAAAAATGAATGTACTTTTAGAGAAAACGAACCCCGTCGACCGATTCTACATTCATTTTTATAACACTGCTCCCCACTTGTGATACCGCGCTGGAAACCTAGGTCTTGAGATGAACTCTAGATGATGAAAATAGTTACCGGTAGTTAGTCCTAGCCAGACTACGTCAAATTCTAATTGGCCCGAATCATCGGCCCTCGGTCGGGTGGTGCCGGACCCGGAAATTGTTTGACTTCGGATAGGCGTTCGTATTATTCTAGTTCCTATTGGTACCACGGCTACCGTCAAACCTAAGCTGTAGTACTACAGTAGTAGCTATACAACCGCCTTCGCAAAATCTTACAACTGCATCAAATCAGCACAAGTTTTTTTCCTTTTATTTTTTATAAGTATCCTATATCCAATCTTAAAATATCCATATACCATCACCGCTCTAGTGTTTCAATATTATTGTAATTTATTTAGCCGCCGCTGAGGCGGCAGAAAAAACGTCTGCCACTAGCTTTTCGGGTGGCTCGGTCCCCCCGCTGATGGTATTTCATAGAAGCTGGCCCGTTGTATTTTCAATATCTGTTGTTGGCTGGGGCTCTCTGGCTGGCATCGGCGCTGTAATAGGGGGTAACAACTGTGGCCGCCCCCACGCCCCCTCAGCTCGCTCGGTCCCGATAACTACCCTCGGATCCAAGGAGAAACAGATTCATTCTCATCCACAAGTGAACAACATGGTGAGTTACAACTTCTCTCTTCTACAATACTAACATTTAGTACTTTAATACGTTAGAGTAGCGCGTAACTTTTATAGATTGACTTTATGACACCGCGCCTACATTTTAATGCTACTGCGAATTCATAGTAGACCTTTAAAGCACATCAAACTTATATTTTCTATATAAAACTAAGAAACATTATACAGCTATTGATTACTTTCAACATTATCTTTACCGGCTATAGTCTGTATCATAAGCTAAGTCTTGCAGCGCAGTATCTAGTGTAGCAGCGGTGTTATATAAGATGAATGAATATTTGTGTCTTTTCTCAAAAGTACATTCATTTTTATATAACACCGCTTCTCCCGAAGACACAGCGTTAGAAACCTAGCCTCGATACATACTATACAAATACTCATATTTTCTATTCAGAGCCAGGTAACCATTTGAGCGATTTCACTTATGCACATACAACAATCACAATATAGGCTTAAGTTCAATTGCTATAGCTTCAGCTTACATTCAAAACAAATCTCTTATAAGTTTTTCCGCAAAAGCTTCCTGAAATCCTAAGTTGTCTATTCATGTTTTGCTAACTTCTTTCTGCCAAGTGGGCGAAATGCTTCTTTCCAGAGCCGCGTCTTTTTTCCAAACGCATCTGTTGGATTACACTTTAGCCGCTGGAGCGCGCTGGCAATAGCTTACGGCTTTGTGTAATCCTATAACTAAAACAAAGCTAATCAATCCTAAGTTCATAAAATAAGCTAGACCCGGATCTTAGGCCTAATCCTAAGTTTCTTAAAGTCAACTAACCCTAATATGAAGTGTGGATTCATATCCGGGATCCCATTCGGGGCACGGATACGAATCAACAGCTTATCCGTGAAACCACCTAATATAACTCGTATTTCCAGGCTGAAGATATTGAAGAGATTCTTGCCGAGATCGACGGTGCTGAAATTGAAGGTTAGTTTCAAAACGGGATCGTAATCGAAGTTCCGGGTTTAAATCATTTTGAGTGGGATTTTGCCAAATAGCTCTTAAGTTACACTTAAAAACACCAACTGTTACGTGTTTACGGCGGTGAACCAGTCAAAATAAGAGGAAACTCCGAAAAGTCTTGAGTTTTCAACAACTAGTAAAATCAATAAGGAACCGGAAACGTTTGAGTATTGACGTCAACTTGATCGTTTTAGAGTACCAGAAGTTCTTCGATGCCTTCGACCGTGGAAAGCAAGGCTACATCATGGCCACCCAGATCGGCCAGATTATGCACGCCATGGAACAAGATTTCGATGAGAAGGTTAGCTTACAATTCGGGTAAAGGGGCAACTTCGGAAGCTTCATCGGATCCAAAATGGCTTCAACTGAGAATTCGAAGCTGAGAATTGGGGTGATGATGAACACCATTCCAAATTTCATTAGAATTCACAAAATACTTCCCAAAACTTGGATATCCAATGATTCACAATTAGTCTTCATGAAAAACTACAGTAACCAATCTAGCAATTCTTTATGTAAAAGCTGCGCTACCAACTTCAAAGCTATCGAGACAACCTTATTGAAACTTGTAAACTTCAGTGGGAACCATTAAACAAAAACTAAGTATTTCTAAACATCCACTTCTCTCTCAGACTCTCCGTAAACTTATCCGCAAGTTCGACGCTGATGGATCCGGAAAGCTAGAATTCGACGAATTCTGCGCTCTGGTCTACACAGTTGCCAACACAGTGGACAAGGAGACGTTGGAGAAAGAGCTGCGAGAAGCTTTCAGGCTTTTCGACAAGGAGGTACGAATCAGAAATAGTCCTTTAAATAGTTTTGACAGACCTTTATATAACTGGAAACCAAGAATAGCTTTTTGTCTTTAGCTGGATTTGAATTGAGTAACTTGACCACTCATTCTTAAATGACTAATCAAAGGTTCCTCAAAAGAAGACGAGCCCCATTTAGAACTACAGTAACCCTTGATATTTCAGGGTAACGGTTACATCGCCCGACCGACCTTGAAGGCTCTTCTCAAAGAAATCGCTGACGACCTCACTGACCAACAGCTTGAAGAGGCCGTAGACGAGATCGATGAGGACGGTTCTGGAAAGATTGAATTCGAAGGTAGGCTGGAAGCATTTATACTCTTATCCAGACAAGAAAACCGGGATATGTTTTGCCAGGGAATCAGTCCATCTTCAGCTAAACACAGCCAGCTTTTACTTTTAAATAATTCTTAACTGCATCAAAACATTCTAAAAGTACTAAGCTGATCCTATTCCTGCATTTTTCTCAATAACACTTCTTGTTTCAGAATTCTGGGAGTTGATGGCCGGAGAATCCGACTAAATCCATATTTCTTTGTAAATAACCCTACTTTTATTAAATGTAAGTTGTATCTAATCATGTAGAATCACCTTATCTTTTGTTTTCAGTGCTCTCTTTACCTACAATCCACAAAACACAACAACTGTTAAAGGAAAGAAGGAATTATTACTTGATTCCATTATTTTGTCGTTATAAAGTGAATAAATAAATTCGCTAGATTAATAAATTTTATTAAAACTCTAATCTATTAATTTGCAAAACAATTGCCCCAAACCAGGATCGAACTGGTGACCTTTAGATCTTCAGTCTAACGCTCTCCCAACTGA
>JAQGAV010001710.1:0-19201 GCA_034691345.1 Phasmarhabditis papillosa
AGTGAAGCGGCAGTGTAGAGGTTTATGTTATTAAAATAAATAAAAAACAAAATTGTTAAAATACAAAATGTATCGCATATTTTTTCCTCTAAGTTTGCTAAATGCGCATTTTCTCATGAAATACATAGTTGACAGGGTCTCTTTAATCTCGGAAAAGGTTTAAAAAAGAAATGTTTTGCACTTAATACAAGAATGCCAAACACTAGACGGGCCTACTTAACAAAACTCATTAAGAACTAGAAAACAATTTGAATGTAACATAACTAATATGTTTCAGAAATCCCTTCTACTCTCCGTGTCATGGCGGTTGTCGCGATGTTAAGATAAACGATAATGACTCTAGAGATATTGTAAGTTATAAAGCAATGAAATAAAACTATGTCTTCGTTCTATACAACATAAGATTTGGTTACCAACAGTTTCTAAGCTTAAAACATTTCAAACTTGCAAAAGTAGGGTATTTTTAAAGTCCTCTGGCAAGTTTTGTCGACCTGACAAGACAACTCAAGAGCAAATGTTTCTAAAGTATGAATAACAAATCAAACTGGCCCAATTTAATGTTTTGCGCAATAATTCCAATCTATTAAAAATATAAAAATAAGTTCTCATCTTAACACCCCCTAACATATTTTCATACACTATTCAAATTCCAAATGTTTTAGGAATTCTCTTCCTGCGAGTGTTCAGAGACAGGCATTCTCCGCAAAGACTTCTGCAAGGATAACTGCCGTTGGCCTATTATCATATTCTTCGGTACCGTACTGCTTGGATCTTTCTTTGGAGGCATGGGCATGGTGCCGGGAATGCTAATTCTATTGAGGTAGGTTATATAATCATTTCCTTGGAGCTGCGGTGTTAAAGGACTGTTCTCGAATTAGTTTGATCGTAGTGTAGTATCGATCAGGGCGGTCCGGAGTAGCCAACTTATAATCCGGTAATCCAGTTATTGCTAGTTCTAACCGGGTTTTTCTAGCACAAAATTCTTTAATCATACTGTAGCGACATTTATTTGTAAGTATACTTGCATTAATAATTTATATATTCAACCAAATGCAGCGTAACAATCTTTGAACTAATAAGTTTAATAAGTTTCCCAACATACTTTTCGGGTTTGATGGGTATTATGAAATAATGAGAACTTTCGACTCAGAAAAGTTTCGTACTACTTTTATCGATCTTTTATTCTCCGGAATTTTGCTTTCTAAAGTAATTGATAATCATCTTTTCTTTCAGATCAGTCCCACCAGCAACAAGATCAATTTCCTTGGGTCTACAAGGCCTTCTAGTTTCTGCTTTCGGTTTTCTACCTAGCCCTGTTATTTGGGGAATGGTTGTTGACAGTGCTTGTCTTGTATGGGAACATGTAAGTTTGTGAAAGTTTTCAGTCTTTCAAAATATTGAGATACCTTCAAATTTAATGTTTTTTATATTCCGGAAACATTTCATTTAAGCAGTTAACTCTTGGTTTTGCGTTAAAGCATTCCAGTTCATTTTATCCGTAGAAATTCTCTACGTTTTAGGCTTGTGATGGTAGAAATGGTAGTTGCTCCATATACAATCCGCGATCTCTGCGAATGAGGTAGGAGTAAATGTTTCAATTTGTTAAATGTAGTTAGGGAACTAAGAAGTCTAGTAGTTCGCCGTCTCATGGATTTCTATGATAATAACTAACATATTTAACATATTTTTCGTTAATTTTATCGAATCCAAATGTTTTAGAATGCATTTACTCTACGTTGGTATTCGTATCTTCTCCTTAATAACAGATGTCTATGTGTGGTATCATGCAAAGGATCTGAATTTGTTAGATGAAGATACCAAGGAGATAAAGGCTGAAGAAGTTGAGGTGAGATTAGGAAGAAACATTTCAAATGAGGAGCCTGAAAAGAACTTATCGCACTGCTTATTAGCCAAGATGGAACAAAAAGTTCCTTACAATATCTTGAAACATTCGGTTCCGATCAAAGTGCTCATTTTCGTAGGCAGGGTTTGGTGAAAGGTCGGATCCTTTGTTTCAGTCTACGGGTAAACGAAAAATAAGTTGAATCGACAGCCTCAGATCCTAGCAGATTCAGAGGTCGTTGCCCTAAGCAATAGGCTGAAACACCCGCGCAACACTTTTAATTCAGATGCTACTTAAAACTAGTTACAAATCATTCCACTTTTTTAACTAAGATGTTTCAGAAGGCCATGGAAGAAAGCCATCAAATGAAGGACGTATCCACCCATTTATAAACTACTTGTAACCTATTGATCTCACATGTTATTTGCGTATATCTATGTATAGTCAGAATCAAAAGAAATGAGGCCGTGTACGCTGCCTATTTCGTTATTTCTAACACTGCGCCTGCTGGCAGTCTACGCGCGCGATATCAGCAGATTGCAAAATTGCTTTCGCTCTGCCTTACTCAGACAAAATATTGCAACACTCCTGCATATTAACACGGCCTCATTACATTTTAATCTGACTATAATAGGGCTTTCTTTTATATGTCCCGAGTTCGCAAATCCCTGATAGAAACTTATTTTGCAGCAAGTAATGACATTTTCTGCTTTAACAGCGTATTATTATATATATATTGCAAATGTTTTCAGCTCAACTAATGCGAGTAAATTATATTTTTCTCTGTACATTTTGACGATAAAACTTCTTATGATTTCATAAGTTTCTATTTCTAAAGATTCACGAAGTAATCCTTCTGAGTGCTAATGTATTCTATTGTTTGCTGTATATACTGGGTATTATGTTTCAAAATTGGAATGTTTCACTTAATAAAGATTATTGTGTTCTAAGGTAATAATAATAATAATAATAATAATATTTATTCAGAATCGGTTTGATCACAGGTTGTGAGATCTTAGCTCCGCTGAGTGGTTATATTCTGCCATTTCGGTTGGTCCGTCCTTGCCAGAGTCATCCAGGACAGTCCGTTTGCCTATACTTCTTTTGCTGCTTTGGTGAGATCGTCTGCTCATTGAAGTTCCTGCCTTAACAGTTTTCCTAGGGTGGTTTCTGAGATACCACTCTGCTACAGCTTTTGCCCATCGACCATCTTCTTCTCGTGCGAGACATCCTGCCCATGACTGTTCAAGTAGTAATGGATCTTGTCCTAATGGTACTTTATAAAAAAACAAATACTATGATAAAGCTACTACATGCCAGAAGCAGTAAATTCAATCCTTTTAAATTTTAAAACCTTGTAAGAAAGGGTATTCTGCCCTAACTATACCGATCGATCTGGTTTGAACTCGGGTTGCAAAATTCTCATGTAAGACCTGCCATTAGCTAAAGGTGTCTGTGTCTCTTCCAGTTGAACGCTCGATAAATATCTCTCGTTCTATTCCCTTTCCCATCCGACATACGCTGCAGTACAACGTGTCTTTTGAACTATATATAAATTTTCTATACATTGGACGTATAAAGCCCATGATGAGAGTTGAATTCCTCGTTTGCGAGCAATCATGAGCGTAACTTAAGGTTCTGAGGCTTTTTAAATAATGTTGCACCTTCATTTTTAGGAGCTCATTGTTACGCTACAAAAGCAGACCATCCAGCCGGCAGGGCCCGAGCCCTGGAAAAGTTGGCGGGCGGGGCCGGCCCTGGCCGAGGTTGAATAGTCTGATTCTAGAAGTAGGGGGCACTAATTTTGGTGAAATCACTTGAGTAATAGAAGAATGTAGTAGATGGAATATATGAATTAATCATTCAGAGTAAAATAATTCCTTTATATATTTTGCTTTGTTTAAACAAGTTAGATGTGATCACACGATCAGATGTGAATAATTTGTTTCAGAAATAGTTTTAAAAAGGGGACTTCCAATAATATAGTTTCAGGCGCCGAGCGACCATCTCATGGATGCTACAACAAATATCTGCTCATAACTTATAATAATGTTAGTAGGTAAACCCAACGATCGAAAAAGGTTTACATTGGTTATTCAAATTGCGAAGGCGCCTACTTGAAAATTCAAAGTTCGTTTTGCTTATCTCCCGGTTCGATACTTTTTTATCACTTAATTTGTTTCATTTTCAAATTGTTGGGCAAACATCATGTGTTGGCTAACGGCTAATAGTAAATGTTTCTTTATTTTATAAAAGTTGTCTTACATCTTATTAACAATGTTTTGTTGATTTTGATTAATAATGAACGAATTAGCTCGAGTTGCTAGTGGTGAACAAAAATTTTACAGTGTGGGCTTGCCTCTCGTTCTTTCTTCATTATTCAAAATATATCAGTGATATATTTAGTATTCATAAAAAGATTTCATCAAGAATTTCAATACGTAATTCAGTTTCGACTAATGAGACTGAAGCATTTCGCCGTTATTTATAGACTTGCCAACTTTCCTCCCGTTTCTCGATGATTTGAATCAGTTGTTTTAACTGTGCAAACATTTCCGTTCGCATTTCACGCCGTGGCACTACTAAACGACCACCGAACGTGTTAATACTCAAATAATACACAAATCAATGCAAAAACTGTGGATTACTCATTTATTTTTATATCTGAATCATTTTAGAGGCAAAGCCTGAACTATTAGAATCTTTACTTTCGCTTTGTTTATAGAAATTAATGAAACACTTGCTTTTGAGCGTTTGCCAACCCATAGTTGTGAATTTTAAGAATTAACATTTTTAATTTAAAAACTAGAACTTTGTTTGTGATGTAACTTATATCTAGAGTATATTTGCTGTTTTGAGAGTTTTGAAAGATCTAAAACTACAAAATTGTTTTGGCATATATTCATATAGTTTTTTGCTCTGTATTTCTGGAACCCCGAGAAGGGATTCCGCCGGGAACTTACTTTTTATGAATATATTTTATAGAAACACTTCCTTTTTACCTTTTGCAAGACATCTTCAAATGGCTATAGTCTATAGTCTTCTACATGATCTTTTCTTACAACTACAGGTTCAAAATTCCTTAGTTTATTTTAAATGAATAAATCCACAATTGTTTTCTGCTCATATTCACAGCGTCTTTATATTTCGTCACTTGAAATTCAATCTTTAGTGGTTTAAAAAATAAGCGAATTTCTATACGATTTCGAGGGTCTCAAAGAATTGTAGCTATATTAGTTCAATAAGAATAATTTAATCTCGCAAGCATTGAAGAAAGCTCAAATATAGTCAACGGCAAAACCTCATGTTTTTGATTTTGATGATTATCACTGGTTCGCAATATTCCCAGCCTGTGCTTACATGAGGTTCGGCCGTAGACTATAGCATGCAGATTGTGATTTTAGTTAACATTTGTATTCTTTTGAAAAGTAAATGCTTCAAATCTCTTCAAGTGATATAGATGTATCTTGTAACAGTTTGTTCAATACCATATTGCCTTAAAAAATGTCAAATTATGTAAAGTACGACCTCAAGATAAGGGTGCCTAGTCAACTTTCCAAGCCATTCTTGATAGATTATCGATTTGACTGTAATCAAATGTTTCTATTCCTGCATTGTTATTTATGATCTTAAACTGAATTCATCTGTAACCGAAATCCTCCTTCCTAAAACTTTTCATATTTGGTTAAATGTGTCGCTGTCGAGTGCTACTACTTGACTATTGTGCTGTAACGCTGCAGTACACGCATTCTAGACTTTCTCTAAATAAATGGAATGTTTCAAAAAATATATTAACTTTTTTGACTCTTTTTTGGGTAATGGGTTATGATAAAAGACTACGTGAGTAAACTTACATATCTTAATTTGAAACGTTTACTTTCTTAAGTTTCTTCAACATTATTGGCTACGGTAAGTGTGATCAAGTTGAATATTGGAGTGTTACTTCCGTATTTTAAGGAAATTTTGCGTATATTTTCGGTTTTCGAATATTTTCAGAGCCATTTTCAATGAGATTCTTTATAAGACTCCATTATTACTCTCGAATCAGACTATATCATAACTAGTGTCATCCGTGATCGCTTAACTCTTTAGAGTAAACGTTTTCTCTAAGTTTGTACATTGTTTATTATAAAGACTGATAATTTGATAATTGGATAGCGCTATGAAATTAAACAAAACATGTTTTGAGTGCACCGTGTGCCTTCTAGTCTGCACTATGACTTTGATTTCCCGTCTGTATATTTCTAGTAGGCATCCATATAAAGTTCTTTTTTCGGGATCCTTACAAAAACAAACTGGTGTAAATAGAACCCTCAAAAACGGAACTCTTTTGAAAACGATTGAGGAAGCAATCTTCAGTTCAAAATAGTTCTATTTTCTGGGATACCCCGTTTTTCAACAAAACCCCCATTATGTTAGAAACCTCTCGAAGTATACATAAATGACATGTTTCTCGTTGTTTCTTTCGTTTCTGCAACTGTTCTTCTTCTTCTGATAATTTGACACCGCTTTCTTTTTGACGCGACCGCAGCTTAGCCTCAAAACGCCATTTGTCATATTTGACAGGGGGACAAACCTTGTCAGTCAAAAGTTATAATCCGCGCCCAATAGAGTCAATTCAGGCGGAATTTTAAATTTAGATTGTTTTTAAGTAGAATTATATATATTTCTATAAAGTGATAGAAATTATCATTTGTTTAAGCGTTTCATTAATTGTCTATAGCTTTGGAATGACACTTTTTCGTAAGTTCTAAAATAATCCATCCCTTGAAGAATAGTGGAACATCATGATTTTGATTAATTTAATCCTA
The DNA here is from genome assembly GCA_034691345.1 of Phasmarhabditis papillosa. NCBI lineage: Eukaryota > Metazoa > Nematoda > Chromadorea > Rhabditida > Rhabditidae > Pellioditis > Pellioditis papillosa. Next base: position 6,655 of record JAQGAV010001710.1, read on the forward strand.
AAAGTTTTAGTCTATTTTTACTTGTATAACCATTTATAGGTAGAATACTATGAGTAGTGTTAGGTACCTGTTGTATATGTTGGAACTAGTGTGTAAATTGGTGTACCGTTTAGACCCGAACTATATAGTTTAAGTTCTTGGTACCTGAATATTCAAACTGTATATTCTTAGCAAAATGCAATATTCCCTAGCCCGAACACTTGTATCGCCTCTTTTAAACATATCGCCTTCTGATAAGCAATTACAATCCAAATCCTCTGAGCCACGCCATGAACCTTTTTTCCTTTCACGCGAATATTTCTGCATAACCGAACAATTTTATTTTATTTTTGAGTACAATGTTATACTTGGGGAGGAGTTTTATCCGTTTTATCCGGAGAAGTTATATAATCGAGTAAAGTTCTGAAGACTACCCGGAAAAGTAAATGTTTTTGATTTTGTTATCTATCAGGTTGATAGTATTATGTTAATATGGCCATCATTCTTAGACAATAACACACAAAAGTATTAACTATCCATCATGAATTACAAACTAGTTGTGTTAAAGCTAGCACACTTTTCTTAGTTGCTTATGTTAAATTATTCTTAAATCAGCTATTTAAATTCTGAATAAGTAGCATAACAATTAGAACTCCTTTTCCCCAACAAACGAATTGACCGGAAGTTTTAAGCGATCAGTAACTTTATGGCTATCTCTTTTAGAGTTCAATGTTTATAATCTGGTGTTGTTAGTCCTTTTTAACACTAAACTAAATATTCAACTGAAGTAACGTAGTAGCTTATCTGTTTACCTAAAATTATATTTCTAGTCTGAAAATACTCCCAGACAAAGATTTTAAACGTATCTGGGTATCTGAAATGTCCGCAATATTTTAAGCTGTAGCTGGAAAGTAGGGCCGGAGCCGCCCGACCCACCCCTGAAGATAGGTTAATACCTGGCAAAGACTCTGAATTCATCTTTTCGAACTATTTCCTAATCTTAAGTCTGCTAGGTGTTCCATTGAGTTTTCCACTCGTCCTCTTGCCTTTCCTTATAATCCAATTTCATTTTTCTTAAGCGAACGCCGGCTCCTACTCGAGACTAGGTAGCACTAGCCCCCACTTCAATATGAACTCGGTTTCTATTGAAAAGGGGGCTTTCAACCAGATTAGAAACGCGTTTTGAGTCTTTTAGTAATGAAAAAGCACTAAATGTTAGGTGGATCTATGTAGGTGTAATGGTTATATATGTTGTAGCTTTGGCACAGTGATATAGTCTACAGACATATCTCATGTAGTTTAAAGGTGTATTTCTTATAAGGCGATCGCACAATTTAATCGGTTGCTTTTACATATTCTTTCGATTTCCGCGCTCCATCTACATTCTACAGTACCCCTCTGCAAACGATTCATCCGTGGACTATATGTTTGTAGTTATAAAGTTGCTAAGTTTTAACGGTGGGAATTGTCTGACATCTTACTGACAAAGTAAATGTTGCACGAAGACATTTCATTAATGACAAGAGCGATCAAACATGATATATGTAAGTATCGTTAATGTGAGAATCTTTGCGCAGAATTCCTTTAACGTTAGTTTGAGTAAATGATAGATACTTTTTATACAAGAAGATCAAAACTGTTGTAGCATTGTCATTTAAGAAACCATCCTCTGAGACTACTCTTGCAATATTGAGTTGAGGGTTTCGTGAAGTAATCTTGCCCTTCAAAATCGTATAGAGTTGCAGGACACCTTGCATACCACGGAAGAGCAGTGGCCCAGTGGCCATAAACTTCTAGTTAGGTTAGAAGTTAGAGGTCGATGGTTCGAGTCACCTCGAAGACTGAATACCCTTTATCCTAGGTGCCTTGCAAAGGAATTCCGGTTTCTAAAGTTCCTTCTTTTCACATCTTTCCTATAAACATCTATTTAGTAAAATGAAAAAACAATCTCTTTAATCATTACTATAATACCAAGCTCCCTATCGCTATCTTTAAAGACAATCCCTAAATCCAATACCTTACCTCTCTAATCCCGGAACACCTCCCCAATATTGCCACTGCTCCGGTCTCTGACTCCGCCCCTTTTGCTCCATCTTCCATGTCTGCGTCTCCTGCTTACCTTACCTTAGTGCTAGTTCTCTCGCCTGGGAACAGCCGTCTTTCGACCCCGTTCGTCTGCCAAAAAGAAGTAAAGAATGGTCAAAACTACCGAAAGCAGCTGATATAAAGAAGACACAAATATACTTATTTACTGCTATTTTTACTTTTTTGTGGATATAGTCCGATTCAAAAGTAGTAATGGAGTCTTACCTGCGTATTTTTGAGTGTTTTTGCGTATATTTTCATTTTTTCAATACTTTCTGAGCCATGTTCAAGGAAACCCTTTTTTACCGCTATTGTTAAACTTGAATCATATAGAGAATCCACAACTACTGGGTAGTTATTGCTTTGGCTGAGAATACCAAATTTTTAACTATGTTAGATATGAGATGAACATAAGTCTATTTCTACTTTACTTTAGACTTGTTTGAGCCTTGAACAAAGGCTTCAAAGAGTTTGTGTCGCACGTTTGTGCTTTTTCTTTTTGCTTTAGTTCCTTGAGATTCTTCTGTTTTGAAAAGTAATAATCAAATATATATTATTTGTATTCATTATTTATTTCTAATGGTTGTTTGAGATTTTTTAGAACATTATTACTTTATTGCGGTCTCTAGAAAACAAATCGGCTTAAGCTGTTGAGAAACATTTACTTTTTAACAATGAAGCAACTACACAAAGAAGTTCTGATTTCCCAGCATCTTCAGTAATCACGGATTCAAGATTCAGAGATTTGACGTGATACAGGAAATAAAATACTTTTTAATACTTTTATACTTCAGAAATCGTCAAATGCAGTGTTTCATATTTCTTTATATAGCTCTATCCGCTTTTCGTCCAATCTCAGTTAAAGAACTCCCTTGAGAACCCATAAAACGCGGTTTATTTATCATATTTTGCTGTTTTTGACCAAATAGCCTAAGGCGACATTTAGGACGACAAAGTTTAGATTCGGATATTTACTGAGAAGTAGGGATTCTCAGAAGGAATACATTTTAATGCATAGAGTAACGCGATTTGTATATAGTAAAAAAAATCCATAATGTAAAATGCTTCCCATTACCGACCGTTAAGAACTAGTAAATTCAATAACAATGAAACATTTACATGTGAGGAAGTCCATAAAGCATTCACCATTGGAAAATAACGATATGACAAAATGCTTTCGCGTTTTCGAATACTTGATGTTATAGTCAAGAAACCCAATTGATGGTTCACCAGATCTAACCAACTTTTAAAATAAATACATTTGATAGCATCCTTCTTAGAACAAAGTGAAGTGGAGCCAAATATTAGCCACGGTATCACACAACTTCAAAGTCGTTTTGGAATTGACAAGTCTCATTGAACATAATCCTCCTTATACTTTGTAACTATCACAATAAGCTAAAGATCTAGTCTTTATAGCTAGAGTTCGGAAAGGATGTGGATGCGTTTAACCGTTATTTTAACGAAATCATTTCGAATAACCACCTTGATTGTAATATACAGTTAGAGTGGGCAACAGGTACGGTACGGTAAACGTTATAACGTTTTAGCGTTCTTTTTCGAAAAACTTACCGAATGCCCGCCCTATATACAATACTATTAATATTCATAAAAGAGAGAAGTTTTTCTATGTGTCCTTTTCTCACATAGCTTATGCTCCGGACGCCGCTGGAGGCGTTCGTTTATTTTAGCTTTAAAGGACTATTTTCTAAAAACACCAGCAGAGCTATAGCAATTTTATATTTTGAATCATTCGGTCAATCGTCTGGCTAAGCGGAATTTCATTGTTTAACTCTGTTTAATACTTTCTTACACGATGTTGAAACATATGATTTTACAGATTTGACTAGCTTAGAATACGATTGATATGTATCGCGACAGTTTCAAATATTATTTAACTAACTAACTATAATATAGTTTGTTGCAAAACCTGGACTACATTCCGCCGTCCTTATACGATGCGCGGTGTTGCAAATGTCGCCCTCAAAAAGGTTCTGAATTGGCAGTTTCAGATTTTTAATGCAAATTCTGAGGAGGGCGCAATGTGGTCTAGGTTTGGATGCAGAGTCTATGTGGGAACTAATGTATTGACCAATCAACTTCATTTTTTGGCACAAACTACGTCACTACTAATTATAGTTATTCTCCAAAATTGGCATCAGGCCGATCATTTTCGCACTAGCTATTTACCCAAATCTCCTATTTTCTCGAAAAGCTCGTTTTTCAAAATGCTCATCACCAGTACAGACTATGTTACCATATTTAACATATCGTGCCATTATTCTTCCAAATCCAAATTCAACTCACTATTTCCAAACAATCAGAGTAACGATTGAATTTCTAAACTTTGATTCCTTTTTCAGTTGTTCTGTACAAACTGACATATCACTGAAGTGGTGGTCAACAGTTCCAAAATATAGAGGGCTGGGAATTTCACGAGCCGGGACCGAAAATTTAAGAGACGGCCGACTTTTTGGGAACTCGGCCCGGGCCGGCCGGCCCTTCCCCAGCCCTGAAAACATAGATAGAGGCCGCTAAATTTCGAGCGTCGTATCGCGGAGAGAAGCCAATCATTTTTTTAATTGAAAACTGAAGCTGGATCAGATTGTTTTACCTGTTCAATACGTTTGTTAAACAATGTTGAAACATTTGCTGCTACAAAAATGACCAACTAACCTAAACATATATAAAGATAGTATTGTTAGAATGAACTTAACTAAGAAATAATTGTATACTCTTCTATAGAAGTTATTATTAAATATATAAAATAGTCAGCTTATCTCTTACTTACTATATTCTTCTCATTCTCAGTCATTTTCACTTTCACCCTTCCTCACTCACAAATCCTAACAACAAACATGTGTGACTACGGAAAAAGCCAACTAACAAAACGATGAAGCATTTACAAAACTGTAGTATTCAGACAAGAATAAGTTATTTTTAGCTAAATCAACTTCAATTGTTTTATAGTCTACAACAAACAAAAGACCTCAGAGCGCGGTGGTATATGTAGGCTTTCGCAATTGCGTATTTGTCTTTTTCTGGTCATGCTACAAAATAAAAGTGGTAAAATAATATTTTTCTGACAACAAACAAAAATCGCGCATCGAACCATATAATGGAAGTTAAATTTTGTATCAGAACGAGCGATTTTACTAACCTTATACAACAGCGCACACTGCAGCCTTCTTTTTGTTATGGATGTTTGAGATTTCGCAACTAGAACATATCAATACTGTAATGCTGACACCTATGAGTAATTTAAAACATTTCGATGTCTTAAATTAATTCTAATCAGATAAGTAAAGTAATTGAATATAAAGATTTCAAGCAATACCATTTGATGGCTAATTGTAAGCAATGGCGTCCATAAGCAAATGTTTCTAACGTTTTAATTAATATGGTAGTCAATCTTCGTTCAATATAGAATTTCTATTGAATATAAGTTAGTCGTACAAATCTTATTGCCTTACACATGTTGTATTTTGGTGTGCTTTATAGACTATTATAGTGATTTTATTACTTTTTGCTCAAGAATGCAGGAATATTAGGAAAACTAACGGAACGTTTAATAACATTTCAACTTAGAGTTCCCACAAAAGTGTTATATATATATATATATGAAAGACAATAGTGAACATTTCACTTTGATTATGGTGCCATTTGAATAAAATATATTTTAGTGGCAAGTCGTTGACCCTTTCGAGGTAAGGCCGGGCCGCTCGGATAACCATCTCTGTCTCAAATCGATCAAACCTGGGATTTTTCTTTTCAATCAGAATGGTTAGCCAACAATAAACTGTTCAATTTGATTCATATTACTGAATTCAGTTAACTACTGTTGGAAAATTATGTTTTATCCATCAAAATCATCAATACAACTAGGTAACACGAGCATTAAACTATTTTAGAAATGGACAGCAACATTTACTTTCCCCATTTTAAAAGCTATTTTATCGGGGTTCTCAAAATTGGCCGGTCCGACCATATTATTGAAAATTCTCAATTTTTTTCGACAAATTTTGAAAATATATCAACTATAGTACGAAAAAAATATTGGATGGTACATTGTAGGCCCAGCGGCCCGGGCCCAGAATATTTGAAACTTCCGGGCCGGCCCTGCCCGTTTGAGAACACCGTTCGATTAAAAACAGCTATATCCACCAGGTTAGCATAGTATAATCTGTAGACCGTGGGTCAAGTTAAGCTTTCCGTTTCCATTTATTCATGCCTTGATGCATGCCAAATTGTTGACGTAATGCAAGAAACATACCATATATTGTGTTAACGTTATGATAACAGTAACAACTTATAGTCTTTTATAATTTATTTAGGTTAACTAAGTTATTCATCTTTATTTAACATTATATTATAATTCTTCTAGTTTTTAGATTCCCATGTCCCCTTATTGTCCAATTGATGTCCCTCCCACAATGTAAAGTTTTCATTTTATGTGATAAGCTAAGCCCCGCCTCTCGATCTATTTCGCGCCGTACCGACACAGACCACACAGTTAGCTAATTTTATTAGAAAGATTTAGTTTGCTTATTTAGACTATATTTGTTAATCTGTTCTTAGTATTGTAAAATATGACGGTGTCCAGGGTTGTCCGAAACTTTGAAATTTTTTGGAACCGGGAATGCGGAACCCAAAAATAGCCGAAACAGAACCGGTATTCCGGTCAACTCTAGTGGCCGGAGTATAGAAACGCCGGGGCAGTTTTTAGCTGCCCGAGCAGTTCAGAATTGTTGCCCTGGCAGGTCACAACTGCCCGTGCACCCACCCGGGCGTTTCTATACTACGGGCACTGACTGTGTCTCAGAAAGACAAATTACAAGTTTCATTACTTAAAACATTCTAGTTGCAAAGGTGGCTTCGTGATGAAGTGCCGCATAATCATATATTTTTTTGGCTGCTATGTTATTGTTTTCAAATCTACCATTTAGAATATAAGCTGAAACACTTGCGTTTAGACTCTATATACTTGGGAGGAGTAAAAAAACTCTTCCGTCTTTTGCAAGACCCCGATTCTAAGCACATTAACGCTGCAAATCACATTAGAGGGTGTTTTTCCATTATTTGTTGAATACATTGCAGCAACATAAATTAGGTTAAATCATTCTGAGTACAACCTTTGTTCTTGTTTTTTACAGGAAGGGGTTAGAGTCGGATTCGAGAGTAATAATGGGGTGTAAACAAGAATAACGTTGAAATGGCTCTGCAAGTTTTCCGCAAACGCTAGTATACGCAAAATTACTTAAAAATACGCAAGTAACAATCCATTATTGCTCTGGAATCATACTATAGTTGAAGTAGAAAGCACAGGTCTACAGAATCTTCCTACTAATGTGTGACCTTTCTATTGAATTGGAGAACTTTTTTAACAAATCCTCCTTATTGTAATTCGGAATGTAATGCCCGGTTTTTCAAGAGTACATTCATATGCTTGGCAGAATACACTAAATTGTTTCTACAGCCGTTGAAGAAGCCAGCTCAGGATAATGTTAACCTCAGTAATAAAATAGGTAATTCAAAAGAACTAACAATATGAATAATCTATTTCTACTTCTTAAAATTCTTTGCACCCAATTGTTTTCCAGTAACCAATTACACACTGATCCTCTTTTATTAGTGGGTGGTCTTAATTGTGCGGTTACAACACGTAATATGATGCTGCGAAAGTACGAGATTGATAAAAAATACTTTATTTTGATATTTTGATATTAGTATACTGACTTTTATTAATTTTGATGAAATTCCTGTGCGTATAAAAAATTAAATAGAATTCTATGAGCTGAATATTCGAAATCGTGAAGCATTTGCTTTCACCAGAAAATTCACAAACAATACATGTGATGTTGGTTATTGCAGGAAACTATGTTATAGCGTTTCACCAACTGTATTTTAGGTTTAGTTTAGTTTTAAAGTTTAGAAAGTTAGTTTCGGTGCTATTACTATTGATATCAGGCGTAGCTTTACGTAGTCAGATGCTTGGCTTTGATCATACCTACTTATTATAGTATAGTTTAGTCCGAAACTGCGTTCTATTTAAAAGAAACACTATATTTCCATTTCCATTTATCAATGTTTTCCTTTTAGATTTGTCTTTTCTGATCTAATTCGAATTAACAGCTGCACTTTGTCGACCCAAACGAACACTGCAGTTTCTAAGAAAATGTACCTACTATTATATTATAAAACATTTGGTTTTGAATATCTTTATGTGTTTGTTTTAATTTGTTTTATATATTCCATATGTAGCTAGGATTGGCTCATTTTACTTTGGGTATTGTTCATAATGGCCAAAATGTGTTTAGCCAAAAATTAAAAAGGGATTGTTACAAACTCTCCTGAGTAGTTGAAGCTCTTCGGTTTGATAGTTATTGGAATGGAAACAAATCACCTACGTGTTAAATACTGTCCATTTACAAACGTCACAACGACTTTTCGAACTACTATTCACATAACTTCATAATTCCGACACCATTTATTTACATTATTTGATAATTACAATATTTTCTTTCATTGTTCTTTTTGTACTTTCCTATTCATCCCTTTTAACTCTTCTTTACAGATACGGGTCTTCTCAACTGGGATCATTGTTCGATGTCGGGTACTTGGTCCCGTCGCCGACGGAGTACACAGGCCTCCAGTGTGCCCCCTTCTATGTCCAGAAGTAGTACTGCCCTTCTAGTTAACTCGCCTTCTAACTATTCTAATACTAGTTCAAATGGTTCTAATAACCCTATTATCTGTAGTTCCGAACACTATTCTATATTCGGACAGGATGGGCCCGTACCTATGGCGCCAACCATGCAATATCAGTATGCGGTAAGTTAGTTTTGAAATTTTTATTGTGAATTCCTTATTTCTACTGTTCTCCTTAGAATTACCATTCTGTTTTCAAGTTTTGCAACACTTGTGGATTGTATTTATTCTAGCATTATCGTTAGTATTATTGTTTGGCTTCCTACGGACGTACTACAGTTAACAGATTCCATTTCTTAAACTGAAATATTGCAACATTCACTTTTCACCCTGAGTGATCGAGTGATTTCAAGCACTTTGTTTTCTCCGTATTCGTACTGTTGGTTTCGGTCCTTAGGAGTAATTACCACTTTAAATAAGATACACTCTCGTTCCTAAAACATATGTATAAATAAATATTAAAACATAAAACAGACTATAAAACATTTTGTATAAAAAAGCTCAGGGGTTTACTGAAATAACTTTTGGGAATCCTCACGCAGTCTGTAACAATTCAAGCTAATGGATAGAGAATCCACTGTGAATAGTTTAAATCAGCTAAGAAATAAGAAATGTTTCAAATTCTTCGATTTATCTTCATATCTCAATATCTGGCGCAATTAGTCTCGTTTACCAATCAAATTGCGTAATCTAAGACCATAATGAGGGTGGTCCGGGACGTCCTGCTGCTTCTTGAGACGAGATATTCATCCTGCAAAACGCAGAAACAGTTGATTTCTTTATGTATTAAGCAATATATTTTTAGCTTTATGTATATATAGTGAACATTCAATATACTTTTATAAGTGTGGAAAAATTGCTTCTTAAAGGAGATTGGTGGGAGTAAATGTTTCAAGAACAGTTGAAGCAACTTGATTCTGTTTTATACACTCACTTTTCATCTTCCCATCAGTCTTGTAGATATATATAATATATATATAAGAGAATTTGTGTTACTTTGCAACATAGTTTTACGATTATGGTCTATAACAAACAAAAGACCGCAGAGCGCCGTAGTATACATAGGCTTCAGCAATTCCGTATTTGTCTTTTTCTGGATATTATCAAGATAAAACTAGTAGAATAATATTTTTCTAACAGCAAACAAAAAATTGCGCTTCAAACCAATGGTTATCCTATTTTGCCACAGAACGAGCGATTTTCCGAACCTTACAGAACACCGCGCACTGCAGTCTTTTTTTGTTATGGACTATACTGATATTTATATTTTAGCGGTTGCCTCAGCAGTAAACCATCGTAATAACTTAATAATAGTTTTAAACTAAAGTGTTTCATCTTTCTCTAGTACTTTTTACTCTTGAAACCTTTCATTTCCCTTTTCTAAATCGGAAAATGTCTATTATGTTTGTGTTGTTAGGTGGCACAGAGGGTAATGAACGAATGTGGCTGACAGATGTTTGCACTGTGGGTGAGGGACAGCAGACTGCTACCAATAAAGAAACTAAATGGTTTAAGATTTTTTATTATTTTATACTTAATTTATGAAATAAAAAAGGAAAATGTATCATCACAATTCTAACAACCTACGATATGTATGTAAGATATCCATATAAGAGGTACCTCTTTCTTATATAATATATCTTCTCTTATTAGTATTTTTATATAGTCTTTATATAGTTCTATTCATAATAATGGAGTGTTAAACAAGAATCTCGTTGAAAATGGCTCTGGAAGTATTCGAAAACCGAAAATCTACGCAAAATTTCCTTAAAATACGCAAGCAACACTCTATTATTCATCTTGAATCAGACTATATGTGTAATAAACCTTTGTATAAGCGGACATTAGACTTTAGCAAAGGCTGAGGGTTTAAACACTAATTAAAGTAGTTTGCGTTCATTATGGAGACAGTAAAAGTCAAAATTGCGCGCCACAAGTAGTTTTAGATGTATGACATGCTCAAAATAAGAGTTATTGTTACACAGTTTATCGTAAATCATTTGAATACAAATTATTTTCTGCCTGTTCCGCTTGCCGCTGTTTCTTTACCACAGGCCTTCCAATAAATTCTCATTTCTTCAGAACATTAGCATCTAAAACCGCTGCACTTCTAAATCTCAACCATAAATCTTATTTTGTTTCTGTAACCTAATGAAATCAGCAACCGACTGATGCAACGAACAATTCTACAAATTTGCATTGTCTTGAAACATTCACTTTCAGGCTCTAATCGCACTTCTCAAGTTGCTTATACGTTGCTTTTAATTTTTTGAATATCATTATACTTTTCCGTTCCATTCTGCTTCCGATTACCTCCCCCTCCCTCCTGGGGGTCATTCTACTGGCTAGCTATACCACTCTGTCTAGGTTCCTTTGACCGAAGCAGGGGCCGCGCCGCCCAGACGCCTAAGTGCAGTGGTTTTTGTATGCAACCGACACAATTGCAACAACACCTCGCCCGCCAGAAATGAGTTTGAATTATACTAGGCGATTTAAATACCTTATTATATAGTTATCCTGCATTCAGTTTTGATTTTTATTACTTGTATACCTTTTGATTATAGTATGTTATGCATTCAGTTTCTAGTTGCAAAGTTATTTCGGCTTTTTCAGTCAGTATTACTCTAATACAAATTACTACTCACCCTTCATATAAAAGCAACTAGTTACTTATTCTAATTAGTATTGCGGTTATTTTGTACGTTAGTAATTTTTACTTAATTTTGACATCATTGCTATTTTGTAATCTAGATGTTTCCTGAAGAATTTGTAATTATGTATTTTGTATTCATCTTTTAAACATAAGAAAACTTTTTAGATTTAGTAGTGTTTGTTGTGGTATTTACTATACACCCAACCATAATCACAAGACCATTTCAGCATCACTGCTCGTTCTTAACTAAAACATTTCGCAACGGCTATCGTTAGCACCAGTTGCCTCTGACTCATTATTCCCTTCTGCCTGTTGGGCTGATTAGAGCCGTCTAGTTTGAATTTATCATTTTTATTGCTGCGAAACATGTGTAAAACACATTTGAGCACTGATTGATCGTCTAATTGCTGTGAGTTAGGTGGGAAGCAAATGTTTCAAGCATCTAAAAAGCTACATAGCCTGTTCATAAGTAATCGGTCGGTTCGAAAGGTTGTTTATACCAGCATGAGTACTTATAAGAACTAGTCTTTAACCAGTGATTTGCTTTGGGCCCAAATTATTTATATCATTATGTGATTTCTTTTTATTCTGAACCGCTTCTGCAGCCATATGTCAGCAATCAAATTACTACTTAGTTTACATTGCTTAACATTCAGTTATCCCGAAAATCATTCTAAGTGTCTAGATTTGTGAATTAGAGCACATTTAGAATTTTTAAAATAATTGAGCAACACATCACGGGTCATGGTACTAGTCACTGTTATAATATTTTACCTTTTAATTATCTGAAACATTCGCTTTCTTCGTATCACTCGCTCTCAATACAACAATAAGCTGGCGAAGTGGTAACAACACTTCGTAAGATTCTTGATTAACCATAATATTCAATAGTTGGCGCCAAATTCAAACTCTATCCGGTGTCCCCGGCAGGGGTGCTACGGGCCGGCCCGCAAGTGAAAATATTCTCGGCCCGGCCCGGCCCGAACGTGCGCGGGAAGTCGATTTTCAAATTTTTTTTTGAAACTTAGAAATCTCGGGTTTCATTCCGACCGGCTAATTTATGAATTTCTTGGTTTTAAAGTGTTTCACATATTAATTGTAGCTTATATCTGAAAAAAATAC
>JAQGAV010001711.1:0-19199 GCA_034691345.1 Phasmarhabditis papillosa
TCGCCTAGTGAGTTCGATTTGTTCATCATATTGGAAACTTAATGCTCTTCCCAGGTAGATAAATTTGTCACTGTATTCAATATTGGTACCATTCAGAGTTATTGGTCGTTTAGCGTAATTAGTAATAGCAACAGTTTTTCCTTCATTTATTTCCAGTCCAACAGTTTTTGCTGCCTTTTGGAGGTCGTTCAACATATTCTGAGCTTTTGAAGCAGTAGTGGCAAGGAGAGCAATGTCGTCAGCGTAGCGTAAATGGGTAAGCTTCTCGCCATTAATCGAAATTCCCATGTCGTTCCATTCGCATTGTTGAAATACAGTTTCCAACACTGAGTTGAATATTATGGGTGACAAAGGACATCCTTGTTTAACACCACGTTCGACTGTGATCTCAGCTAAACCGTTTGGGATTCGAACTTGCGTCTGAGAGGTACCGTATATATGTTGTAGCAATTGAATATAAGCAGAATTGACTCCTTGGGATTGTAGGGCCTTCCATACACTTTCATGTTCAACAGTATCGTATGCCTTGCTAAAATCTACAAAGACTATATAGCATTGAATCTGGTATTGGTAGCATTTGTCTATCACTTCTTTCACTGTAATGATGTGGTCCACTGTTGAAAATCCTCGACGGAATGCGGCCTGTTCCTTAGGTTGGTGGCTTTCTAGAGTCTGCTGTATCCGACGTTGAATTGAACGAATTAGAACTTTAAGAATCGTTGATGACACCGCTATCGGTCTGAAATTTTTGACTTCTTTGGGGTCGCCTTTCTTATAGATGAGTGATATTATTGAATTACCCAGGTTATTGGGAATTATACAATTTTCGAGGTTATTGGTTATTGGGAAGTTAATGTATATAGGGTCCAAATAGATTTACAGTATCTTCCCTTTTCATCAATTACTATCGTTTTACGTGAATGGAAACATAGTTCCTTTCACTTTTCGACGTCAAAACTACGTTTCACCTAATTATCACTAGTTTTTATACTTTTAAAAGGCCGCTTCGAAGTCATTCTTAAAACGGATTGACAAATTATTTCGAATATATTGTTTCTTATATTCTTCTATATATTTCGATCACTTTCTTAAAATGATTTGATGCTGATGCTAAGTGTTATTAAATGTTGACACTAACATGCAAGTTATTGCATTTCAAAACATTTACATTTACTTGAAAACTAAATAATAGTTTACTCTGAAACCAGAAGATATAATTAACCAAATTCAAATTGATTAAGAATAGAGTCTCATTTAAGAGTAATAGAATAGAATAGCATGTTTATTGTTTACAGAGACCAATAATTATAGTCTATCTCAAGACCTAGGTTTCTAGCGCGGTATGACGAGCGGGTATGACGAGTTTCTCGCGCCTTATATAAAATGAATGTGCTTTTGGAGAAAACGCACCACGTCGACCGATTTTACATTCGTTTCATACAACACTGCGCCCTGCTCCTCATACATCGCTGGAAAGCTAGGTCTTGAGATAGACTATATAACACAAGAAAATAATGGGGCGCATATAAAGTCCGATTATAACTGTAGTCTGAAGCATATATTTGAAATATTTTGATATTTTCTTATCTTTTTATCATCAGTTCAGAAAATCACAACAATGCGGGAATTTTTCCCTTTGTTCCTATTTTTGCTGCCGATAGTGAGGTCTCATGTTGCACTGACTTTCCCAGAGGCTAGGTTCCCGCCGCTGGACTTCCTTGATACATCCAGAACCACAGGACCATGTGGAGTGCCAAAACCAAGAATGGGTATGTTCAGGCGTAGTATAAGTTTGCATAATAGTTACAATAAGATTCAATGAAATAGTATAATTTTCGATTTTTATGCCAGCACTTCTCTAATTTAAGCTCACTATACAAGCTTGGTGATTGGAAGTACGTACAACTTTACTTGGAGAATGCAATATCCACATCAGGTTAGACAGTTTGTATTTTAGGCTTATTATTTTTGGTTAACGGTATATAAATTTCATTCAGTATCAAGAATTCCGAAGCTGTCTCAAGTTTTCAATTTGAAATTATATACGATTGAACGAGATTTAAAGTTCCAGCGAAAGCCTGAACGAAAAACAATATATCCCGTTCCAAACTACATCTAACGTTTCCAAATTCAGGGTGGATACCGTCTCTTACTGCTCGATGCCAATGGAGAACAAGTGGAACAACTTGCGCCGGTTAACGGCATTGAATATGCTGGAATGCAGGACCAGACGTATGTTTCAAAGAACACCTTGTGAAGTAGGCAGATAAGGGTTCAATGGTCAGAACGTGACGTAACTATCAATGAATACAGTAAATATTGATTAAACATACACATATATAACTATGTATTATCACTTCAGGTCGCAGTTTGAACGAGTTCGATTCACTAAGCCCTGTCATGAATGCACAGTTGTTCTCGAAAGACAGGCACTCGAATGGGGAAAATCATACAGATTCAGAAGTTGTGCGGATGTTAACATATTAGAAACGGCAGATGGTGAGAGCAAAAAAAGTTTAAAAATTTTGTTTAGTTGTTTTACAGTTGTTTAGTTGTTAAAAAAAAGATCACAGATATTTGGAGGGGGAAGTGAGACGAGGGAACCATAGGAAGTGGAACTTCATAGCACAGTACCCAAAGAGTGGAGGCAGTGAATCAGAACACATTTGCAAGAATTCTTTCTTCGGGGGATTCGAACCAACGGTCTCTAGCTTATGAGGCGAAGCTTCGAACCACTGTTTTCTCTTTCTAACCACATTTTTACCGTTCTGATTTACCGTTCTGATTCTTCTAAAGTGGAATATATTATTTTCATGTTTTTATTATCAGCACAGCCGAACTATTCAGAGTCTTCAATCTGCAGTGGTCGAGGTACTTTTGATGGTGGTAACTGCAACTGTGACAGTGGATTTACGGGCGATGTGTGCCAGTATTTAGGTTTGTAACCATAAGTTTAAAAAGGATACTTTTATCTTATTCTGGAAATTAACAGTATAAATAAAACAAGAGAGCAGAATCAATTTAATAAATATAAAACAATTTTTTATGTGTCTTTGGAACCTATCGGGTAGCTAGTACGGGTTCAACAATAAAATATAGTCAAACAACTTAGTGTTTTGGAATATAAAATTAAACCCTTTATGAACTTTCATGTAAAAGTTTTTTTTCTATTATTTAATTCTTAAGTAATAAGGGAGTGTTACATACGTATTGGTAGGATTGTGAACACCCCGCCTGAAGGCAAGTGCAAAAGTGAAGGGGTCACAAGCTGGCACGGTGCTCGCAGAATTACTCATACAAAACCCAAACTCTTTACTCTCACTTATTACTCTTGAATCCGTCTATAACTCCATCACTAAAAGTTAAAATTCAGCAAATTGTGCTAGAGACGACGACTGCATGAACGGCGGCAAGTGTATTAGAGAAGGAAACTCTTTGGTGCAAAACACTTGCTACTGCTCCTATGGATACTTCGGAAAGAACTGTGACCAGCGTAAGAAATTTCGGATCATCCTGCTTAAATATATGTTAACACAATATATAGATTATATTGCTCATTTTAGCCTGGTACATTTGTCTAAGTTAAGTCTTAACTATCTTAACTGTTAAGAGCGGTCCGTAAGATCTTGTTTACCACGGAGTTAGGAAATAGCCAATTATTCTCAAGTCACTCAAGTGGTTTGCGCACAGTTTACCAAAATTTCGATGTGTTACGCTGAGAATGACCCAACTTAATGACTGCTACGGCATTGCCTTTTTGCTGTAGTTAAACATCACTGATGTGATCTACAAACGTTATTATGTGGAATGTTTTTGTAAAATATAGAAGCTCACTACAATATACTTTGCAGATTATGAACACGAAAACGACGAATGCTTTGCTTACTCTGAGAAAAATCAGAAGAAGTTCAGCAACTACGGCCTTTTTAATCCAGAATGCTACAATAAAGAACAAATGAATGATAAGGATTTTGTTTATTACAGAAAAGTGAAGGTAAAGTATTTTAGTATATTAGAGATGTAGAGATGTAACAATTAACTATTAACTATTTATTTTGTATATCAATGTATATGACGTTCTTGTTATTCTTTCCATCTTTGGGGCAGCTAGAAGTCAGTTTGCGGGCATCATCAGAGAACATTCAAGCATACATCCCACGGTTGCTCAAGCCGGCTTGGGACGGGGGAGGGATCGAACCCACAACATTTCCTCCTCACAGATTCATAGTTCGGCGCGCTACCAGCGGAGCTACTACGCCCTTGGAATGATTAGATTTGCTTTATAAGTAGAAAGTACCTTAAGTCAATATATAGGAGCCTACTAGCAAGACGAATCAATTTTAAAAGTGTTTTAGTAAAACGTTTAGAAGCTTCTATTTTTTTTCGAACTTTATTTCCATTGTTTACCTTTTCAGTCAGATATTGAAATAATTCTTGATTTTGAATCTGCTTCATGGATTTCACTTGGGTGGCGTCCGGATGCTTTGGATCCAAGTTGTCGACTTTTCCCTGATTTGGAAGGTGATTAACTTATTAATCATTTAAAGAAGTTCCCCGTTTGGATCTCTACTACTAAAGAAACATTTACTATTTCCTTAAACCTGTTTCCAAAAAGTTTCAAAATATATATTTGCTTTAGGTGCCCGGGCCAAACGAGCTTCAGTAGATATGCCCCCGTTACGAGCTATGAGAGATGAGGTATGAGTGCTTGAAAAAGTGAAAGTAACTAAGAGTAATGTAATATACTTCCTGTAATCGCACATATCACACAATAACTTCACATTTCTTCGGACTAGGGTTTCCGCCACGGATTGAGAGACCGCTGCTCTAACCATTAGGATGAAGCACCCATTGAGGAACTGAAGCAATCTTGGAAAAGTAGTTCATTAATATACCGAGGCGGGGTGTACCGATTGAAATTAACTGACATGAGGTGTAATGAGAGTTTGACGTGGATTCTCAGATAGGGTGGTTCTTCATTCATTTTTGGGTAAACCCAATATATTATCATGCAACCAGTAGTTTTTGAAAAAGTAAATCCTACTAAAACTAATCCAAGATAAGTGTGTCTATTTCCCTTATTCAGGTGACACCTCCTTCATTAGCGATTAACCGAGATGATCCTCCAATTAAAGTGGCACAAGCCGGTCCAAGACCTGTGATGCCTAAAAACAATGGATTATGTGGGTTTATTTACAAACAACATTTACTATTAAGTTCTTCTTGAGTTAATATAGGTCCCCAAAAACGTAAATACTAGTTATTGTATAAACCAAAAAGGGGCAAGACATAGCTTTCAATAATTACCTCTCCTTTTTCTTGATAATTTCAAGACAAAATTATTCATAGAATTTCGGTTTTTTAGTAGATTCAGCTCTACAAGCACCATTACATGCAATGGACTGTCTCGACATAATCACGGGTTCGATTATTGATGGCCGACTGAGGATCATGGACATGTATTCCAGAGATAGAAGCACACCCCTCGAGGATTCCTGGTAGGACGGTTGATTATAATTATTGACTGATTAGTTTCTTAAACAAAAGGGTACGCAACATTTTCTCTTTTTGTACATACATGATTCGCGATTTATGATTTACTATTCTTGGTTGCAAGTTTCGCAGATTTATACAACCCACAAGTAAAAAGCTACTTTTGATTATAATGTTTTTTGATGAATAATAGTTCAAATTAAAAAAAAAAACTAGTCGCATGTAGGTACGAAGGAGAAATGTCGCTTGTGGCCACTGTTGGAATTGAGGAAGATGGCAGAACCATAATTATGTTTAGAAGATGGATTCAAGGTAATTCTGCTCAATTCGAAGTTCTATAATTTTCCAACATTTCAGAAATTGAACCCACTGATCATCCACTGGGGCCAGGAAGAGTGTTTGCCGCTTGGGCGAAAGGACAAGTTCAAGTAAGTACTTTGTTCATAAGAGAGGAGTGGTTTCAAGTTTTTTGATCTTCGAGTTTCGTTAAGAGTGTTCTGTATGATTTTGAATTAAAAACTTGTTGAATATGTATATTTTGCTAACAACAACTGATTGGGAAGGGTGAACATTCCAGTTTCCATTAACGATTATTGAGCTTTGCAAATACATTCATAGACCTGATAGCTAAAGTTTTCAGAAAATAGTCTAGTTGATTTAAATTTGAACCAAGTATGTACCAGGCGGTAAGACAGTTATTTTCAGGGGGCCTACACACATTCTGCCCCGTCAGCATTGGAAAAGTCCAACTTCAGCAGTGATATGAACTTTTACAGGGATGACGTGTTAAAATATCATGGAAGTGAGTAACAGCTGTTTATTCTAACCATTTCAAAAGTGATACCTACATCCTGAAACAACAAGTAAAATGAATACATTACAAGTTTTCTATTTCAATTTTGTTAGGACAGAGTTCCTTTCTTGGTAAAAAAACTCTTCTTAAAACAATATAATTTTTCTAGGCAAGAACAGAGGAGTTCACTCGTTCGATTTCACAGCCCCGGTTAAGTACCCGAAACCTGGAGATGCAGCTTTTGGAGTGAATATTGCTCAAGGTCGGAATAAGTTTTCAGAAACTTATTGATGCCGTTTAATTCATGATTCAGAAACCTCAGGATGTTAAATGAGTTCTTTTTTTCAGTACAGGTTTTACACAATTAGATTGAGTCATAAAATTAAATACACTATAGGGAGCATGATAATTCAATCTTACAGGTGATAAAGTGCGTATTTCGGTTGAACCAACAACTCAACTGCCAACAACATCACAATCGGAAGCAACCCGGGCAAAGTCTACCGTTACACCAAAACCGAGCCAAAAGCCGAAGGCAACAGAGCCGGATTCCGCGAACAATCTCAACTCAGTGATACTCATTGCAATTACAGTCGCCTTATACTTGTTGTAAATAATGAAATTATTAAATTATCTCATATATTTCTGTAGTCTTAGTCAAGGGTGGAGTTTATAACGGACAGGGCCGGTGGATCGAAAATTACAGCGGACCGGTCCGTGAACACCCTTGGCATTGTGTTTATAAAAACAAATGGGATTTATGGATTTTATAATACAAAATGGTACGAACACCATCGACAACGACAGTGTCGAGGAATCGTGGCGCTACAAGGGTGGTAGTGCTTTAAATATTCAATAAGCAAAATCACAGCTCGCCAAAGCTGGCAAACAAAATAAAGGTATGTGTTTCTTTTAAAATATTAAAGTTGTTCGTTTATGAAAACCAATGAATACATGTTTTCGAAAAGATTTAAGCGCATAGTTTTTTGCAAGCTCTTTCAAATGGTATAAAAATAGTAAAGAGTTATTTAACAAAATAATTCGTGTATCAACATTTGGACATTTGAATTTGCTTTGTTCAGTTACCTGTCAGTAAAATATGCATATTCAAAATGGTGTTAATTTTATTTCTTATTTGTATGGTGTATCAAAATTATGAAACATATGTTTATTCTTCAACAACGGATTCAGATAGGAACTTGAGATTTCTTTTGCTTAACTAGTTTTGGTTCTCAGAATTTTAAAAGGATTGTTCACCATTCTAATCGTTCGAACGTTCCTTATCAGTTAACTAATATTCGAGGTTAGGAACAATCACCTGGTACAGACTGGTTTAAATATTAAAATACCAGACATTTGATTGGTAAACAACAATATTTCATAAACAAGTAATGAATAATAATGTCTTAGTAAGTTATGTGAGCATTAATTCACGATTTTGTTTGTTTATTGACTTTGAAGAATTCTGTGAATTAATTTGCTGACAAGACATTCTGCAATCGTCTGTGTTTCCTTACTTGTATATAAGCGAAGTGTCTGGCAGTACAGATCATTCCACCATCGTCTGTTTAAACTCCTTCAATTTATGTACACATTTAGAGCCAGTGTTGGAACGGGCAGTCCCGGCGGGGCTGTAAGGAATTAGTTTTCAAAAATCGGCTCCAGACGGAGAAGTCCGGGCCGACCCTAAAGAATGTTGTTATAAAATTCCCACCCAGGTTAAAAGCTTAGTCTGTTAAGGATCCAAAAATTTGTACGTGATTTCAGCAATTTCTAATTTCGTAACAGTCAACTACTTTTGAAACGTTTATTGTAAAAGTAAAGTACTCGGCTTGTGACTTTTCTCTTTGAAAGTTTCATAATATCTTATTAAAAACTTTACGATACATTAAAGTAAACATTTATTTACTTAAAAGTATTCGCATATTCACGAGATAGTTAGGTACCGGAGCAAATATATATATATATATATATTTTAATATGTGTAAATTACACTTTATTCATTAAGTTACAATTCCAAATTTCTTATTACATTTCTTATAGAGAATGAATATTCTCCTTTGCATTCTGGCTTTTATTGCTCATTTCGTTAGCGGACATATTTCGTTAACTTTTCCTCTTGCCCGATTTCCGCAGCTGGATTTCTTGGATAACACCAGGACTATGGAACCATGCGGTGTTCAGAAATCAGGTACCTTTTTGAAAATGCTGCTTCTGAACTCAATGAATTTTGACTAAAATACTGGCTTATTGGATCATACATATTTTGTAATTTTATTCAATGAAGTAAATGCTGCAATAATCAACAAGTACATCATTTAAACAAAAATATAGTGAATCTGACGTTGACATGGCTGAATAGAATATAGTACAGCAGAATAATACAAAATATTTACAGCTATTAAGATATTAAAAGAATTGTAAATTGGAGCAAAGTCGAATACAATTCCAATTTGGTTAATTACAGATATATTGTCTACTCTTGTCACTGGAACACCATACAATATCACATGGAGACTGCTACCCCATCAGGTATGAATATGCCCACACTTGTGTATCCTTTATCAGATGCCACAAATGTTTAGGTCATATCAAAGTTAAAAGTTTGAACGGATACCTTTTCTTTTTCTGTCGTACATTATATTATTACAAACTATTCTTTTTTAGGGTGGTTACCGAGTTTCTCTACTGAATCCAAAAGGTAGTCTTGCGAAAACTTTAACAAATTCAGGATTTACAAACATTAATGACGGACGAACGTGAGTTTTAAAACAAAATGTTCTCCAAATGAAACTTATTGCCGTGATAATTGGATTGAGATAATAATGAAGTTTGGAAATTCTTGTTTGGAAATCTTCATTTATGTTGAACACGCTAATACCTATCATTAAAATACTTTGTAAAAGAAAATTTACAATATAATCCTAGACTACGTTTTTTCTAAAGTGTGCGTTTTCAGAGTCCACACTGAGCTACTAACCTTCAACGAAACATGTGAGGGTTGTATACTTTTGGTTGAAAGACAAGCCGTCGAACTAGGCACCAATTTCCGGTACAGAAGCTGCGCAGATATCAATATTGTCGCTCCCAACGAACCTATTCGTCAGTTTTTAGATTTTAGTAGAAGGAATATTCAACTTGTAAGAAATGTCGAGTGAACTATATTTTTTGTTTTCAGCTGATTGTAACGGTCAAGGTACCTTGGAGAACGGTACCTGCAAGTGTCAGCCTGGATTCGTAGGAAGTATGTGCCAATATTTAGGTAAGCTGATAGTCTAGCAATGATGGCTAATATTTATAGTATTTTATTTCCTGTATCACTCATATACAGTAGTAGATTTCTTCGAGGTCTGAGCACAGACGCCTATTTTCTAACATTCAGTCTTAGGGGGTACGAAACATGGGATAAATAAGCTGATGTTTTGGCAAGCCTTTTGCAGCTACGGGGAGTCGAAACCACAGCCTCAGGTCATCACGGATTCAAAGACCACTATTCTAACCACTAGGCTAACATGATAACCTTTTAAAACTCAAAATGGCAGTGAGAACACGGATTACCTAACCGTTGATTTGGTTTCGTTTTAAGTTTAGAAGTTAAATGTTTTCCAACTTTTCCAACAACTTCCATGTTCAAACTTTTCGTTAGCCATTTCTTATAAATACTCTTATTACAGTGGAAAAGAAAAGGCTAGAAAATGAAGGTTCCACAACTGAAAGCATTAAAGTTCATATCAATATTTTTTTTCTTTATAGCAAACTGCCAGAAGGATTCTGACTGTCTGAATGATGGTAAATGTGTTCGTGCTGGTAGCGCAGATGGTGAAACTCTGATTCAGAATGTTTGTTTCTGCACCTACGGCTACTTTGGACGGAATTGCCAAAACAGTAAGCAATTTCTCGCACTAACTTGAAAATAGAGAAATATATGTCATGTATTTCAAACTAGGTTTTCAAAAAGTTTGTCAATTCATCAGGTTATCTAGTTAGAGACCGGCGACCCCCCCCCCCCTTTCTCGGCGCTCTAAGGTTAATATCGAGAAAAAAAGTAACCTATAATTATGTCCCCAAAGATTCGGCCCTATATGGTTTGTAATAAATTGAGTAATCGACATTTCCATAATCTGTTTCCTGATTACCGTTACATCAAACATCACCTTTCGAATGATGTGAATTTCGAAAATCGGCTCAAGTGACCCCGGTCCTTATATCTAGTCTTAAAACTTCCCAAAATTGGTAGTGTAATCAGTAAAATCATGATTTCAGTGGTGAATGAGGTCAACGATGAATGCTTCGCATTTTTCTTCAGAACCGAGAAAAACTTCACCAACTACGGAATGTTTAACGAAAAATGTTACAACAAGCTTGTTTTGAATACCACTGATATTATCTACTATAGAACTGTTGGGGTGAGTACTTTTCACAACCTTAACACATGTTTACATTGAAACTAAAATTATGTAAAACATCAACTATTCAGAATGAGGTGGAGATTATTTTGGACTACCTATCAACCTCATGGGTCTCCCTGGGTTGGAAACCACTGAACTTAGATAAACAATGTCGTCTTCTACCAGATCAGACTGCATCACAGACTAACACCCAGAATGCAGTCCCAAAGAACTTTGGACAATGTAAGATGAAAGAAAAAAATGGTGTATTTTGCTGCAAATAAGCTATGAACAATATTTTTGAATATCCTTATAACCCTTTGATTATTTTTCTTTTTATTCACTAAAACAAGAAATATATCGTGTAAATTGAAATCAATGCTACGAATTTAGTGAAATCCGCCCTAGAAGCAAACCTGACTCCGTCCGACTGCATGGACATGGTTGTTGGCATGGTTGTTGATGGTCGAGCCAGATTTATGGACCTCTGGTCTCGAGATCGCAGCACACCGTTAGAAGACACCTTGTAAGTTCGGAGCAACAAATACAGTATACAAATACACTTGCGTCTATAATTTACAAAATAAAGTCGGTGAAATATTACACGTTCTATCTGAAACTGACTTTTTATTCTGCGAGATTAATAATTAAAATTCTGTGGTGCAAGCCACAGTTTTGACACCATTAGTCGATAAATAATTTTTTTCATTTTATAACATTTTCAGCTATGGTGGCCAAATGTCGCTATCAGCTGGTTATGGTATCGAGCAGGACGGCAGAACAGTAATGATGTTCAGGAGAACCATAGCTGGTATTGCTGAGAATGAAAAGATAAATTAGCGTATAAAATTTTAAAGTATTCTTAATAGTACACATATAAAAGTTGTTAGCTTTAAAAACTGTTTTCATATTCCAGCAACTGATGTAAACGATCAACCACTCGGACCTGGAAAAGTGTTCACTGCATGGGCTAAGGGAATGGTCGGAGTATGTAAAACGTTATTGCAAACTTACCACAAAACCAATGTCATTAAAGTAAATGTTATGATTAGTAAAAAATTCTTTGTGAGTGTTTGAGGATGATAAATTAACGGAAAAGTCTAGAAATTTTTGATTCAATATGACCATAGTTTGCAAAATTAGTCAAGCTGCGCTAGAGATACGATCTACCCCAAATTTCAGAATCCCAACTTCCAGGATGACGTCTTCAAAAACCACGGAGAGAGTGGTAAGTTTTATAAATGATTAGTTATATCGAAACATTCCGGCAATCACTGCATATTCAACACTATATGATGAACCTGTGACCGTAGTATAAAAACGCCCTGGCAGTTTTTGACTGCCGGATCAGTTGAGAATTGTTGCCCGGGCACGCTAGAAACTGCACCCCCGGGCATTTATATACTACGGCCACTGCTGAGGCCGTATTCATGGAACCGTTTTTTGTGGGAAACGAATTTGGGAAACGTTTTCGGAAAAGCGTTTCCCTCGAAACTCGTTTTCCGTATGCTTGGAACGCCGCATTTCAAATGGAAAACGTTTTCCGCGGGAAATGAAATAGTTTTCCATGCATACGGTCTCTGGATGTTTTTTTAAGTCTGTGACTGATGCAGAAGAATGAACACACTATTTGAAATGGTTCGAAAGATACAATATTTCAGCTAATGTTCGAGGTGTTCTTCCCCCAATCGACTTCGGTGCACCAGTTCCACCACCCCCTCCAGCTCCGTCATCAATTGGCCTCCGGAATTCCATCACAATGATTTGCGCTACATTTGTTTTGGGTCATATTATCTAAACGGGTATATGTCTTTAACTATGCACTGATTGATTACTTAACCATTGAATATGCCGGATAATATATAAAATTCTATCATATTATCATATATATTATGTTTGTAAAAAGTTTCTATGAATAAATTCTCTTCAAAGTGGCGTGCCGTAATTTCTATCTAAACGGGTCTATTAGAGAGAACGCGGTGTTAGTTCAAACACAAAGTCGACGAGATCTAACGCCCGAAAACAAACATAAAACCATCTTGAACACTTTGATTCTTTTCGGTCGCGGTGTTTCTATTTTCTATATGGAAGGCTCTCAGGCAAACAACAACGATTTTGCTGAAAGACCATATGTTCAAGTTTTGTTTTTGAATTCTCAGATAAAAAGTAATTTAATAACGTTGATATCACATATTGATTAGGCTTTTCGAGTAGAATATCTCTAAGTATTAGCATAAACAGAGCGCATAGTTTCAATAAAAGCTTTGTTTGAAACCACATTTTCCTAACATTGTTGTTTGAATAACAATATTTCTATTTGCAAGCACTCTTTGTATATTATATTCTGAATATAATGATATTTGAGTTGTGCCCATTTCACTGGCTTCGGGCCCATATAGCCTTTAGCAAAAACCAGCTTTCGGGTTTCGGGCAAAGCATCAGCTCTAATTTAGAGATGGGACTCGTTTTTTCGGGTCCAGTAGCCGTAGTATAAAAACGCCCGGGCAATTTTTAGCTGCCCGAGCAGTTGTGGATTGTTGCGCAGGCATGCTAAAAACTGCCCGGGCACCCAACTGGGCGCTTCTATACTACGGCCACGGCTGCCGAACTCCATCAGATCAGAATAAACTTCCTGATTAATCTTGTGAGCGGTGCTAAACTTTTTTCATTATCTATCTAAAAAAGTGTAAACACACAAATGTCAAAGTGAGATTGAATGCGCGAAAACAAATATAAACCCCGACAAAACACTCCTAAGGCGATTCTTTCTCAAAGGAGGATACACAGCACATCTAATTTAAAGACTATTTTGCAAAGTGCACGCAAACTGGACACTTTCTATCTATAACTGTTTGTACTACTTAACTATTAATCCGATTGAAACAATTTGGAAAACCAGATTCATTCAGTAGTCACGTATACAATTTCCACTAGTTTCATTGTTTTAACTAAGAAAAGCAGTAACCACTGAAGTTCTCTGAATTTGGTTCTAAGTTCGCTTTGAAATATTGGGTATTTCATCAATTGTTAGCTAGAATATTTAAACGATCTTGTTACGGCATTGTTCAAAATAAGGAAGCGAGTGAAGGTTCGCGTTTCTTATTTTTACTGCATCTTATCCCATTATTAGGATACACTAAGAAAATTACCATGTTTAGACTAACATGGTAATTTTGACTTGACTTTTTCCTAATCTGTTTTCCGATTATGTTTTACATCAAGCAGTATCTTTCGAATGCAGTTAAATGTATGTCATATTTCGAGAAACAAGTTAGCGGGTGCCGGTCTCTATGTTTGGTTGTATTATTTTTAGTGATCATCTAAAAATAAACATTAGATTGCGTATAATCATACATTTGTTTTTAATTACTTTACCCTTCCAATCACGAGTAAACGTTGGTTACATATTCTCCAAAGATTTTAATTTAGATAGTTTATCTACTTGTCGTGAAAGGATTTTGTTTACCAGATATTCTTTGTATTTAGAGTGTAGTCCTTTCCAGAGAACATTTATTGCTCCTGTTATATAGTTTACGCATCATTAGTAATTTCTACTAAATAAACTAGTTTTTTCCTCAAGTACTCAGAAATAATGAGATTGTTATGTGCTGCAATTTGAGAACCTAGTCCTATCGAGAAAATATTGCCTACGCATTCCGATAAAAATGACACACATCCTTAGAGTTTACATAAACTTTACTTGCTTCAAGTGAAGAAAGTTGTATGATTAATCATACAGTCTTCAGTGTTCCCATCATAGATATGATTTACTAGTTAAATTCAGACATCACATCGAGCTGGGCCGGGCTTTTTGTAGTATATTGAGCTTAAGAGTGTCAAATTGTGTGTAAAAATGGGACATTCTCGGATTCTTGGCTTGCCGGGACGGGCCCGGCCTTGAAGTTTTTCGTCTCTTGTCTTCAGTGAGGTGAGAGGTCTGGTTAAATTATGTACTTGATCAAATCGGTGTCTTGCTAGTTGTACATTTCAATTTTCGAATTAATTAGCTGAATTATTACTTATTCCCTCGTTGAATTTCTGAAACCCATATTTGAAATTAATGAATAACTAGTAATCGCGTGAGAAGAGTGTGCTAATGCATTACTGAAGCTACACATTTCTTGGTTTCAGTTGCTATTTGACGATTTATTACAGTAGTTTTAATCAGTTGTTAAGTTATTGTTGTGTAGAATCATTAGTATTATATGGCATTCACTAATTTATGCTTTCTAAGAATAAACTCTAAATTGACTAACTATTTTTATTTTTAGAACGAAAATGAGACAGTTTCTGGTTCTACTTATTCTTGTTACCATAGCTTACTGTGCACTTCTACCAGTGCAATATACAGGTTAGTTGTATATATTAAAGAAGTTTACGGTACATCAAAGCCCAACTGAAAAGTTGGTGATTTGACCACTTGTGCTAAAGTATAGTATGTTAATGAATATCAATGACAAGTAGAATTTAGGCTTGCTTACTTGGAAATTCGAGTTAGAAAATCGTTTTTTTATGACGTTTGATCGCGTAGCTCTAAAGCTGGTTTTAAGCAATTTCGAAATTTTAATAAGTATCATTCACTAGTTACTGAAAACAAGTACTTATATTGCACTTACCATCACTTATACACCATTAATTGATGGGTGGATGTTTACAAACCAAAAAGTAAATGAATCATGTTCAATCTTTTCATATTTGTCAACAACACATTGAACCAATTCAACGAAAGACATTTATATTTTCAGGTAGAATGGAGCGCAACGCCAACAGTTATCGAAGTTTTGGACGTTTGCTGAACACAATTCCATTCCAACCAAGAGCTGAGCTCTCCTTATTTAGTAAGTTTTTGTCATTTTGTTATTGATAAATATTTATATTAGAAGAAACATTTACTTTACTCTTGTGTATAACTATATATTTCAGATCGAATGGGATGATCAACATCATTACCAAGTATTTGATCTCTGGAATTTAATGAAAACAATAAATTGTCGTTGTCCCATATTGAATGTTTACTAAATTATTAACAATGATAAACCATTGCATTCCTTTAATTTTACGTCCGACTAAACATCTCATTACAAAAATGGTTCAGTTCAGCTTCAAATAATAAAATGTAGCAAAAATATATATTTATTGAATCAAAAATAAAACAATGTAAAATGAAATAGGACCATAGTTTATTAGCCAAACATATATTCTTCATTATTAAAGTTCTTGTGAGCGTTCCTGCAAATGGTTTTTTAGAATGATAAAATTATAATGGTTGCTTGTATTATTGTAATCCAAAGAGTAAGAAACCTACCGTATCTGTAACAAACATAAATGCTGATGTCCTTCCAATAATCACAACATCACCATTCTTCAGCATTTCGGTTTCCGAAATCCTCACGTTGTTCACCTAAATTATCCTATATAATTAAAGTTCTACCGTGTCTTCGTGTCAGTGATCATTTTTTTGTTTCTGAACCGATTTGGCTAAAATTTGGCATAGTGGTAGAATATATGGCATACATAGGATTTTGAAAGTTTGGTACGAAAAAATTAACCCTGAGCGGAGTTATAATCATCCGAATTCCGGAAAACTCTGCGCGTCAACTGTTAAGAGTAGCGATACGCGGCAAATTTTCAATGGCGTTTCAGTATTCAAACAAACGCTACTCAAATTTGTTAAATGCTTTTAGTATTTCATTATGAATATTGGTGGCTAATTGTCTTTCTTAATGGTGTTTTTATCATTTTTGAACTTTAATATGTTTTGTATTTATGTTATCATATATTCTTTTTAATAACATAAATGAAAATTTGAATTCATTATCTTTTTTCGACCTTTACCGTTTCCAAATTAAGATCTCAAAAGTCTTCAAAAACTATTAACCTTTTAAAAAAATATTTTCGAAATTTCCCAGACTATTCAACTTTTCCAGTGTCAATAATATTTTTCCTAACAATTGCAAAAGTAGTTAACTTTGCTCGAAATCGTGATGCCAATCAGACAGTTTATAACAAATTTGTATATTTTAGAATTGTTTTACTTTAAACCAATGAACTACTGACAAGTAAACTATTACATATATCATTGGCTATTCATTATCGTGTCTAATAACAAGAAAAGTGTTCTACCGAGATTTGAGAAAATGAGCAAGCAATAAACTTACATTTGCCTTAGATAAATATATTAGCAAGTAATAAATTAGTATTTCCGGCTCGCGCGCATAGGTTATTAAAAGAAAAACATTCTTCCGGGCTTATTCACCCGGAAGAAAACGTGTCTTTTCCGAAACTCTTATCACATATTTCTGTAAGTGGGTACTACACCTTCTTAGAACCGACCAAGACGGCGACAAAGTCGCCGTAGGCGGCTTGTTTTTTTCAAATGTATATAAATATTGTGGTTGCCCAGTATTTGCGATAATTACGAATGTTTGATTGATGTCGCTACTCTTGTTGTGAACGCAGTGCAGAGCACAATTCCGAGCAAACGTTCTTTTTACTTTTGTACTTCATTGAAAACCCGATGTCTAGTTACTTTTAATAACAGAAAACAACCGCTTACCCTAGAATAACTGTCTATGCCGTTAACAGATAGACCACTGAGAAATCCTTTCAAATTTAATGTTGGAAGAGCCTTGTGTTGGAACAGGCGTTTAATTTTTTCCAAGGTGTCATCCGTAACATCGATCACTCTGCTTTCAAAATTCTGGTACTGGGCTTTCCATGATCGATGTACACCGATATCACTCAGAAGAAGAATATTCTAAATTAGAGAAGTTTGTCTTGCATACATTACTTCTGCACAGTAATCATTAATTAAGTTTACTAGTTCATAACTAGAAAAAATACAGCCAGGCGAGCCTTCTAAATTACTACCTGGACTGGCCTGGAGCGGGAAATTACCGACCGGGCGCCCGGGACGACTTTTGAAATCGGCACGTTCGTGGATCGGAAATTGAGTACAGTGCCAACATTTCGGAAAGTTGACACCGGTAAGGACAATTGTCATGAAAAAATCGACTGATTTAGGTGAATGTTCTGATAAATAACTCCAAAAACATCAATAGGTAAAGATTATTGAACTCATTAATGTTAATGTCGAAAAATAACTAACTTTTCTAAGCATTATCCGTTAAAAAGTGTGGAACAGAATAGGGCCGACTTTTTGAGAAACGGGCCTGCCTTTTCCGGTTCAGTCATTTCGAACCAACCATACTCTCAGGGTACACACTACTGCCCGAAAAAACTATCCCCAGCACGAAAACCCAATTTATTTGTTATTTTAAGCAAATTACGCCAAAGTATCACGCATAAAGCCCGTTTGAGCCCCATGCTAGTGCTAATTCTACGATTTTAATAATTAGTCTTACCTCTTTGCTGAGTAAACGATTAGAGATCTCCACCTCTTTTATCTGAACAGCTTGAGGAAATTTGTGGAGGAACTTCATGAAGAGTTCTGGTGAAACCTCAATGACAGTATCAGATAATTGAAGGCTCCTGAAATACGAATATTATGATAATAGCAATTTTATGCATTCATATCAAGCAGGGGGCGTGGTGGCCCAATCGTTCTTCGCTCTGTGATATCTTGTTTCGTAAAAATAAATAAACAAAACTAAAAATATACTGGTTCTTTATTGCGGAATTCGAATAAAAAACTAACTTTGGATCAGCCTTTAAAAAGAGTTGAATATATAAGTCGTCAATCTTGATATCTCTCCAGTAGATCCTTCTAACTGTGCGAATCTGAAAAAATTTTGTTTTTGCTAGTAAATTTATTCCTAGTAAATAATATATAATAATTGACTAGAATATCGTCATAGCGTATTAGTAAAAAGTTTAGAATTCATACACCTATTGAGAATCTATTGATACCAATAGTTAATTAAAAGAGTTAATTTTAAAAGAAAACTCACAAACCTTTGCAAACATTGAGGAAATAATAACTTTAGAATGATTGTCATTATTAAAATCAATGGTGAATGATGAACAACCACCACTTAGTGATCTCAGTTCAAATCCCAGTTTTTCATCTTTGATTCTGATCCTAAAAATATATCATATGAATAGTTACCATGAATATGTCAATAGTGAATATATACTACTAGCAAACTAAGACTAGTTAAACTGTTTTTATACATAAATACAATAATTTATAAGAAAAATTATGTTCGCTATAAACATTATAAGTTAGGTAAAATAATATTCCATTAAAACGATAATATTCCTACCCCAAATAGTAAAAGTCGTTCTTCATCAAAATATAATACTTGACTAAACTATTAGCACTAGGACTAAGCAGATTGAAGCTGCGGACATCATCATCCGCCATAAAACCAACAATATCAGCGGTTACCGGGTTAGGTATGAACGAACCCAAAATGTAAGACATTACCGCCTAAAAATATAATTGAAGACGCAAATAATGGCGATAAATAAAATCCGGTCATTGTAATGAGGAAACCTATTAAAGCAAACAAATTAAAGAAAGTGTAAAAGTTATTAAGAAATAAAAAAGAATAATAATAATA
>JAQGAV010001712.1:0-19181 GCA_034691345.1 Phasmarhabditis papillosa
CATTTAGCGAAGGTAATTTAATCTGGTTGATTGCACTAGTTCTTGTTGTAGGCGGAAGAAAATAAATGGGATCTTGCTAGTGATTGCCATGCACTTAGAAAGCATTTGAAAAATTATTTAGTTTTGAATGGTGGTCGAAAAGGTAATATTATATTGACGAATTTTGAAGTGTGTGTATTTTTAGAAGAGTTCGATGAGATGAAGAAGCAATGGAAATTAGCGGAAAACATGACGACGTCATCAACGGAATGGGAGAAATACAAACATCTTTTCGAGAAAGCTTAGTTAAACATTTGACATTGGATTTGCTTACATTTTTGTTAATCCTGAATATTTATAAGATATGCCGTTTTCTTTTTGTGTATAGGATTTATTTGCTTTAGAATATACTGGCTAATTTGTAGTAGTCGAAGTTGTTCGTTTTTTAAATTTATTATTTGAATAAATTTGCTATTGAACGAGTTGGAAATTCAAATATACCGAGGCGGTCTACGTACTTACTATGCTGCAGGGCCTTCATGTACGAATTTTCGAAACTAGGATTCATCTGTAGGTCGTAACTACAGCTTCATTGGTTATAGAATGGAGTCGTTTTTCCTGTCTACCCCTGTGATAAGGATCGTCTGCCATCAAAGTACACCCGAACCCCCTCTCTTACTGCGCTGATAAAGTACCACAGAACCTCTTTAGGATCATTCGGCTCACTTGGAATATGAATTTCATCAGCCTCATACAAAGAAATTCTTATCTTTATGTTAGAATCACCATATAGTTAAAAGTGGGCATATTCCATTTCCATTTATCAGCTGTTATGTAGCTGATTTTGGCAATGTTCTTCAGCTGTTATGTCTTCCCAGTATAAGTCCAGTTATGGATCATAAATTCAATGTTACTTTATTTTTTAGTAAAATTAGCCCCAATTAAACATGCTTCAGATGAGGTCCCTTATTCTTCTGGCTGTAACGGTGATCTCCTCCTTGGCTATGGTCAGTCCACCGCTCAGAGATGCCAACACTGTAAGTTCTGCAGATGTCTACCTATATATCAGCCAAGAATATGTTACGAAATCTAGAGCAAAACAATTCATGCTCTATATTTCACAGCCAGTCTTAGTGTGAAATATTTACAAGCCAGATAACGCATAAAAGTTGATAAATTGTATACCAGAAATCGGGTGAACCAATATAGCTCTTATTACAAATAGGTCGAATGTCTGATGTGTGAGAACGCAGTATTGAAGGTAGAACAATTGATCGAGGACGGAGAAAGTGATATCCAAGGAGTAAGTTAATAAATAAGGCGTAAAACGATTATGGAATAGAAACCCTAAAAATTGATTGCATCGTCCGTTCTGCTAATGTAGTAGACTACAAAACACCTACTTTATCGCTTTATAAAACTATAACTGCTTTAAATCGAACAAGTAGATTAATTTAACTCACCCATACAAAATAAAGCATCATGAATCTTTACAGGAGATGACCAAATGGTGCGGCGATCTCGCAAAAGCACTCGGTAAAGCGTGCGTGTTGATGATCGATCAATACATTCAGAACATCATCCAAGGAATTGTCGACGGTCACGGACCGGGAGTAATCTGTGCTGGTATCGACATGTGTAAAGACTAGATAATGAAGCTGAGCATATAAAGAAAACGAAACTAGCATACTCAAAATTTACTCAAATTGGAAAATCTTACAAAGAAATAGCTATTTACAGAAAATAATGTTACAGACAAATTAAGTGATCTCATATTACAGATGGTAAATTTGATAGCGAAAAATATAATACATAAAATAGCATGTAAACTAGACAATATCACAGATTCTTCAATAAGTTACTATTACATATATAAACGTTAAGATGCAGATGGTATAAATAAATAAATAAAATTAGAGTTACGTCATAAAATTATATAGATTACTCTGCATCACTGGCAGAGTTCACATCTTTGTACTGTGTTTGACATTCCTAAAGAAAATAGTTACGTTATAACGGAACAAAAAAACACTTACCAGGACTAATTTATCAAAGGTGCGTTTTTCTCCAAGCTGCTGATCAACTCCTTCGGTAATGAGACTGTTCAGTTTGTCGGGCAGACGAGTACACAAGTTAACCACAGTTCGAACGTCTTCCAATTCCCTAAAGTTAAACGATACAAACACGAATCACCAGTGACTCACTCTCTATAAGTTGGATGTGGACGAGACATGAACGGAAGCGGCAAGTATAAGTAGTATCGATCATTCATATAATCATAGGGTGTGACATATCTAAACAAATAAGATGCTATTCGAAAAGTACTGTAATATACTCGCTGAACGGTACAACTAAGCAACTAGTGGCAATCTGCCAAGAGAAAACGGCCCAATTGTACAACAGTGTCATCCAGGAAGCGTCTTCAAATTGAAGAAAATCAGGAGAACAAAACCTAAGAAACAAGGCTACACATATGAAAACAAATGCAACAAGACCTCCAATAGAATGTATCCCGTACGGAATCCTCGAGCATTGTGGGCCACCTTCCCACCCAGGCTCCACCAATCTTCAAATTTCCATCTGCATCCAAGAAACTATCCTAAACGCCACTATATATTAAAAAAAAACGACGTATGGATAGTAACCTGAGCGCAAACAATAGTGGTATATGCCTTCACTTCGTCCAAGTATTGCATAGCATCGGCAGCCTAAAGCAAGTGATGACTGGGAAAACACCAGAGCTGGTTATCCGGCCCGGCCTGAAATTTTGGAGGTCAGGCCGGTTTTTCTTCAGGATCCCGGTTTTTCAGGAATAAATAAGCAAATTTTGGGTATTTTTGAATTAGCCATTTCTCAGCACAAGGAACTTATTAAAAAATAACAAATGGTTCTGGGTTGATTCGAACCCGCCACCTCTCGCTCCATAGTAAAGGTTCATAATTGACCTTATTGACAACAGACTGCAAGGCCTAACCCGACCCGGCCTGAAATTTTGGAGGTCAGGCCGGGCCGGCCGGATAACCACCTCTGGACCGGACCGCCCTTTCAAAAAAAAAAAGATTGTCCGGACCGACCCGAGGGTATACGCAGCCCTGATAGCTAATACCCCAGGCAAAAAAGGTTCTTCGAGTGTACATTTTTGTTCGCACATCACATTACGGCACCTCTCCAAATGAAATTTATCAGCTGACATGAACTGTTGTTTCAAACAATTATTTCAGATAATTGTTCCATTAACTATTCTCATTCTCGTGGCTTGGTTTTCAAAAACTACTCTTAGCTTTGAGTACAATGATGATGGCCGAGTTCTGTCATTAAAAGATTTTGGTCCTTCTCGAGTAATATATCAGGGTGATACCGTTGGCAGTTTGGTCTCGAAAGCATATCGAACCATCATAGGATCAGTTCCTGAAATCAAGGTCTTATTTTAGTTTAGGATCGAACATATATTTTGTTTCAGGTTGTTGAACTAACCTCCACGGAGAATGCAACATCAGCTATTCTTAATCTACCCAAAGATTTTCCTGCAACGGGATATGGTGCGTTGTTTAGCGGTAATGTTGTTAAGGTAGGTGAACAATATAAACCACGTATGACGTAGATTAAGGTTCTGTTCAACAATCGTGCGCTGCATTCATTGCCTACTTCTTTGAATACTATTAGCAATGCCCGGTTGAAGGCTATTCACCCAAAAGGTTTTTTTCTTATTTTTGCTTTA
Source organism: Phasmarhabditis papillosa (assembly GCA_034691345.1). Classification (NCBI taxonomy): domain Eukaryota; kingdom Metazoa; phylum Nematoda; class Chromadorea; order Rhabditida; family Rhabditidae; genus Pellioditis; species Pellioditis papillosa. The sequence continues at coordinate 3,698 of JAQGAV010001712.1, forward strand.
TAATTCATTTATATTCCAGGCTCTATAGGCACATCCGTATTTTCGTACTATCCAACCAAGGATCTTGTGGCTACGGAATCTTTTACCGCGGAGAAGATTTCGTCTATCAGTAGTGCAGTTGGTCCTCTCATGGTTATTCTGTTGTCATTAGTAACTTCGACAACCATTATGTTTCTCGTCAATGAAAGATCATCTAAATTTGTTCATCAGGTAAGCTTGTAGATTAAGGTTCTGTTTTCCTAACTAGTATTTTAGCAATCTCTTACGGGTGTCTCACCAGTTGCTTTCTGGGCTGGATCGTTTTTGTATGACTTCTCGATATTCTTGGTCGGCAGTACTTCTTTTCTTGTTGTTTTTCTTGTCGCTGAGTGGCAGAAGGAGTATATTATTTAGTAGGTCTAGACAATTAATGGATATCTTCCCGCTTTAAAACTAAGAACCAAGTTATGTTACAGTCTGGTAATTCTCTGGTATTTGTACTTTTTTGCATGTACTCCTTTCATATACATAGTGTCTCTTATATTCACTTCGCCTTCTAAGGCAAATGTACTGTTGGTAATTTTCCAAATCATTGTGACTCTTATAGGTAAGTAATTAATTACAGCGTGTTATTGTTATTGATTTGTAGCTTCGATTTTACTTCTGCTATTACGTACTCTTCTTATGCAGCTACTTGGTGAAGATGGACAAACAGTATTGCTTGTAGTAGAGGTATACTTTGTTGTCGCTCATTATATTATATTTTATACTCAGTCTGTACTGCTTATATTTCTACCTTCTTATGCCCTAGCCAATGGAACGATGACAATTATGTTACTGGAGCCTGGCAAGCCCTTATCATATATAATACAATGGGGGCAGCTTGGTAGCGTATTGATGTGATCCTACAATGTTCATCTTTTTTTAAGGAAAACCAGTAACCTGCATGATCATTTTCGCTGTGGTAGCCTCAGTGACTTTTGTTGCATTCCAATTTAAGTACGTGCAACAAGCATTCTATAGGCTTTGGGATTATCGTCATCGCAAGGTGGCTGATGCGGTATTGCATCATTAGCAAAAATCTCTCATACTTAGTTAAAGGATTTTGTTGTTGATGAAGACGATGATGTGCGAAAGGAGAGAACTAAAGTTGAAGAATGCGCCGAAGTTACCGAATATTCAATGGTTGTTAAGGTAGTGATATTATATATAATCTAAATTTGAGAAAGTATTTTTTAGGGATTGACCAAGGTGTTTGGAGAAGTATGTGCGTTAGATCATTTGACACTGGCAGTAAAGCAGCGTGAATGTTTTGGGCTTCTGGGGGTGAACGGAGCAGGAAAAACTACTACTTTTGATATTCTTACTGGACGAACCTTCCCCACCTTTGGTAGCGCCACATTAGATGGTAGAGACGTCGTTAATCAACTTGTTAGTATTACTTGACTTCAATTATACGTATTTTCGTTTCAGTCTATTGGATATTGCCCACAGTTCGATGCTGTAATGCTTGATTTTACCGGACGCGAAGTTTTGGAAATGTTGGCTCGTCTTCATGGTTTTATAAATTTCAAGGAAAAGGGTGATATTGTTCTTCGTGCTATTGGAATGGAAGAGCATGGAAATAAGTTGATTCGATTTTACAGGTAACTAAGCCAATGCTGATATAGTGAGTTTAATATTTGTAGTGGTGGACAACGCCGAAAAGTCAGCGTCGGAATAGCACTGCTAGCAGTGACGAAAATGATAATTCTCGATGAACCAACTGCAGGAATTGATCCAAAGGTTCTACTATTTGCTTTATTTATGGTTTCACTTCACTACTCATTACTCATGTTTCACTAAATGTGGCTAAACGCATACAATTGTAGGCCCGGCGGGATGTTTGGAGTCTTCTTACTGCTGTGAGAGATAAATCCGAATCCGCGCAGCTTCTCACTTCTCATAGCATGGATGAGTGTGAGGTTGGAATAGAAAGCAGTATTGTCTCAACATGATAAATCTTTAGGCTCTATGTAGTAGAATTGCAGTTTTGAACAAAGGAAAGATGATTGCTATTGGTACTAGCCAGTGGCTAAAATCGAAGTTAGTATTGGATTAGGGTTTCTAATAATTCAAACTTCCTAGGTTCGGAAATAATTTCACATTAACTGTAGTGGCTGCCTCTGTCGAAACTCGCCAGCATACTATTGATACCATTAGCAATTATTTTCCGGGGGCCATTTTGAAAACGCATATTGGCAGTACTTCGCTTACCGTAAAGTGGCAGGTTTGTAGCTTTAGAAGCTATTATGTTCTCACGTTTTCCATTCAGATAGCTCGAACGAAGAATGCGGGAATGGTAACGGATAACTGGTCCAAGATGTTCAGCCAATGTCAGAAGATTGCGACAGAGATAAAAGCGAAAGATTTTTGTCTTTCGCAGTCTTCCCTTGAAGAAACTTTTTTGAGCTTGTCTAAAGCTGCGAACTCAGCACAGTTATAGTATGTGTTTGCTCGATTTTTGTTTCCTGTTTTTTCTCTTACTTATCCAACCACGTGTATGTATACTAGGGTTCTGTGTACATAATTTTCATTCGGGATGGGCATAATATTTTCTTGTTCTGTCGTTTGCAATAGATATGCCATTGTTTACCAATTTCATCAGCTTTATATTTTCGTTTTACTCGCGGAAGTTGCAAAAGATTGTTTTATTTGCCGATGTACTCAGTATGACTATATAAATTAATGTTTTGCTTTAGTTAGCTTACCAAGCAATAACCTGAACTGAATAGGAAGCTGCATATGTGCATAAGGCAACAGGCCAGCTTAACAGCTCTGTTTTTTCTTTCAAGTTCAAGTTTTTTTCAAGAAATTTCGTTCATGGATAGTACTTCCTTTTGTCGTGAACAGAATCTACCGTTTTCCAAAACATAAATAATCGGCGGATTTTTTACCCTTTATTTGCAAGCATGTCCGTAGACTATGTAACCGTTTCTTGAAAAATTCGTACAGCATTTTTCAAAAAGGTTTATATTTGCTCTAATTGCAGTTCGTAACAAGCCCTTTTCGTACCGTAACCCCCTGTACAACATGTTGAACCCATGGTTTAGTCGAAGTGCAAAAACCAGCGAGTATGCTTTATTGTGCCAAAAGATACCGTTATGTTGCAGAGATTCTAAGAAAATGTACTAAAAATTAAAGGACTGAGCCTTCGTTGAGACCCGTTGGCTTTTTCTTAACGGACATAAAATGACTGTTTCAGTATGTTGTGCTTGCAAGCGATTATTCCATGAAAATAGATGGAACAAAGTTTGCACCTCCTTCGTCTTAGGCATTCTTCAGCTTGATTTGGGAAAGGAACTAACCAATATACTAGTGTCAACAATATTTAACCAGGTTAAGAACAACTAAGAACATAGGGTACCAAGAAAAATCTAAACGCCGACAAGGTCAAGTTAAAGTTTAGGCACTTCGCGGATCCCCAAAATCTTGAAGCACATGGACATCACACTGGCGGTCACTTCACAGAGCACAAGCCGATGATAGTTGATGGAAGTGACATCTTAATATTGAATAAAATGCAGAAACATTGAAAAAAATACCGTTTAACTTCTCCACGACATAACAATCCCTATAGAAATCACTGAATACAGATGACAGTTGATATACATAGTCGCATAACTGAAAGACTACATTACTAGATTTTCTTAGTCCTTTTAAACCTGATGCATCATTAGAGTATCCGCGACCTGAAGAATCACATCCGAAAGTTTCAAAATTTGTTTCGCAAGCTTCAATTCATAAGGATGCGTAAGTGGCAAATCCTTGGTTGAACTTATGTATTTTTCGAGGTCTTCTCGACTAACCCCAGTCTTTCGCAGAATAGAACTAAATAGGCTGAAATTAAAAAAAAACTCCGAACATTTGCAAACCGTATTCTCGCATAAGAGTATAACAGATAAACAGCAGTATTTCCCTTGTCATCAAGCATTCGATCAAACGAAAAAACATAATCCTGAGTCCTGGTGTGGCTGAGATCAGCATACTTGATGCAGCCGTATGCAACAGCATCGCGAGCGATGATTAATTCCTCAGTTGACATAGCCTAAACAATCAGGGTTTTTTTTAAATAATGCAAGACGAAATACTTTTTCTCTCTCTTTCGCTACAAGAGTGGCTTCAGCCTTTTCCACTCCTTGATCCAACAAATCCAAGAGTCGGACAGTTTCACCAGACCTAGTTTTGAATTTCTTCCTGAAAATAAACTGAGGCTCAAATTTCCTGGATACAAACTTGTCATCGCCTAAAACAAGACCAAATCCAACATGCTCAACTCGCTGTTTGAGCGCATCATACCAACCAAGATCTCGCCCAGCAGCATAAACTGTCTAAAATAACTTGATCGAGAAGCATGATTGCTAGCGTACCTCAAGATGAAGACTCTGACCCGAATCCACAACATATATAGCCCAGTCGACCTTCTTTTCCAATAACCTATACTTCAAAGCTGCCATATCGGATGTGTCGTATGTGTTTCCTGAAAAATCACTCAGTAAGTGTCAAGCGAATTGTAGATATAAACCTCCATCACTTTTAACAACTGTCAAGGGAATGTCACATCCACTAGGAAACATTACAAGCCGTCCTTCCTCTTCACGCAAAACGCCAGGGTCTAAGTAGCATTTTCAAATAGCATAACACCTCAAATCTTACGGTTTGTCTTCAAATCTTCGACCAAGGCCACCATCATATCTTGATACTCAGATTCACCAAAATTTTCAATCTTGATATCTAATCTATCGTATACTCCTTGATTGTCTGAAAATTACAGAATTATATGACTTAAGAAAAATACAAACATTGAACAGAAATGTCACAAATCAGCTTCCATGCCTCAATAAACTGCTTTTCCTTGGCTTGTAATCTAACTACGCATTCGTAGGCCTTCTTTTTGAATTCACCGTCCTCGTCAAATCGTTTTTTGGATTCCTTAACCGATTCAATGTTCACAAAGAAAAGAAAGAAACCTTATAAAATCCCTGAAGGTCTGCAATTGGGGGAGGCTGGCTCATGAAGTCTGGGAACTTGTCAAACAGATGAGCTATGAGCATGCCAAACTGCGTGCCCCAATCTCCTATATGGTTAACACGAAGTACCTAGATTTCGAAATGACTTTATTAAAATTCGGGAACAACGCTACCTCAAATTGAAGTGCCTCGAAAAGCCGACAAATGGAGTCTCCTATAATTGTTGATCGAAGATGTCCCACATGCATTTCTTTGGCAATATTCGGAGAGGAAAAATCCACAAGAACCTTTCGTTTAGAGATTTTTGGCAGCTTAACACCAGTCGAAGCTATCGAATGAATTTGCGAAACAATAAACTTATGGTCCAAAAAAATATTAATGAATCCAGCAGCTGCAACTTCAACCTAAATGTAAAAGTCTCATTTAGCTGTATAAACTTTCAACCATGCCTTCTCAATTAATGCATCCTTCGACAATTTAGCAACAATTTCGTCAGCAACTTCCCTTGGTTTTCGGTTAACGCCACTTTGTTTAAGCTTCTGAAAAAGTAGAATATTTATGTCTAAAAAACGCTACTATCTTACTCCTACAAGGGCCATAGCCGAATTACACTGATAGTCACCAAAGACTGGAGACGAAGTCTCATTAAGAGAAACAGTAACTTCTAAATCAGGATATGCCTAGAAAGGAATGTACGATTATACGACTAATTGACAAACAGTGGATATTGCATTCTTAAAAATTGTAGTCAATCTGCCCAAAATGCTGCTACCATAATCCTCCACAACAACATAATCCATTTTTTTGTGCTGTTTAGGGGGAGCACCGCCACTGAAAATATTCATTTGCTTTTTATTAATTTATCCTAGTAGACAACAACAAATTATCATACTGACGTCTTTTTATTTTCTTCCTTCTTGGCTTTCTTAGTCTCCACAGCACCTTTCGAGGTTGATTGTGACTTGCCTCCACTTTTTCTGTTTTGCTCAATCTGATCATTAAGCGCCTAAAGAGAAAATAACAATGATATCTCAATCTGATGGATCATAAATATTACCTTTTCAATGATATTCTTGCGGTACTTCAATTTTTCTCTCTGCTTATAAGCAACTGCCAATTCTGGACAAACTTCCAATAGTTCATCGGTGATTTGATTAGTTGACATAGCTAAAAGGAGACGTTCGAAACGGGCAGCTTCGGAAGCCTGCAAACACAATGAAGTGAAATATTGAAATCACACAAACATTGGCCTCAAACTGCTGATTGTACGACTGAATCTCTTTATCTGGTGACACTTGATCCGCGCATAAAGCTTTAACCTCCTTGACCATTCTTAACACTAATTTAGCCACTCAATTAAAACCTAGCCATCAATATTCATAGAGCCAATAATCACTCCGTTATTACTTAAATTTGCGTAAGTATAGGCTTTATGGTAAACTCACACACAACAACATAAAAAATAAATAACAAGATAACAGCAAAATAAGTGAAATTTGAAAATTCAAAATGAAATTTTTTTCATAAGAAGATAGACGTTTGCATCCATTTCGAAACCGTGTAAATTGAACGCCTGAATAAACATTGAAAAAGAAATATTGATAAAACCATACTTCTCCCTTCAATCGCATCAGTAGACCGCCAAATGATGCGTATGCCGACAATCTAGGATCATTTGAAGCGTCATCTCCTTCAACTCTATACACTTTTCCGTACATTACATATTCAAATTGATGCATACGGGGGTAATCTTGCTGGAATTAAACAGTATACTGTAATGTGTGAAAACATACTTGTTGATCAAATTCTCCTTCATCTGGAAGCCCATCGTCTCTAAGAGTTGTGGCTACTACTAGTCTGAACTTATCGTTCAGCTTCACGGGATATAGCTGAGTGTTAACATCAAGAATTAGTTCCATACTGTAAATATGTGTTTTTGTTGGGAAAAAAGGAATGGAAATACCTAAAGGATTCTGAATCACAAAAAAGACGAGATACACGGTCAAACTTCTTGCCGTCTGGGTCTACATTTTTGACCAAGAACATATCATCGAAAATAATTCCTGATGACATTCTTCGAAGCTGAAATTGAAGTAGTACGAAAGGAATATATTGTATGGAAAACAGACAGAAACAAACTCTAATAATTTTGAATTTAAAACCTAATGCGTAGGAATGGTGAAACAGATAAAGGACTGTGCTTGTGCGGTAGGGCGCCATAGACGATACATAAATTCCAAGGTTCCTATTCCGGACATTAAATTTAAAAAAAAAACATTAAATTAAAAATGGGACCACATTCCTTCAATCCCATTGTCTCCGTTTCAACGGAGACAATGGGATTGAAGGACTGTGGTCCCATTTTAAAATTAAAGTTCAATTTTCTACAGAAGCTGTTCTGGTTTTTCAGGACTCACAGCGAGTCGAATTCACCAAATACGGACGAAAACGAACATATACAGATAAATACATGCTGGTTCAACCGTCATGCCAAAATTGAGCAGAATATGTTTTATAGTGTTTGATGAAGGCTCTGGTAAACAATGTGACGTCACAGGTGAAAACAGGCCGGACGTTCCGGGCAACACTGCGTATTCTAAAGGCCGGCCTGCGCCAGGTCAGGCCCATATTTTGAGGAGGCGGAGCTAGGCCGGCCTGTTTCGGCCTGTGACGTCACATTGTTTACCAAAACCTTCATCGTACACTATATAACATTAGGTTCTGCTCAATTTTGGCTTGGCGGTGGAACCAAGGGGGCCAGCCCATAGGCAGCCCTTACCGTGGCAGTTTAGAAAGCTTAGGACACTATTTATTAATAGCAGCGATAATTTGCCGGGATACATTGTCATAGTTTTCCATCGCAGTATTCTGTTTATATAGAAATGAATGCGTCTTGAAGAAAAGGCTTCGAACTCACCGATTTTCCATTCATTTATATATAACACCGCTGTTCTCAAGGATACTGCTGGCTTCGACGGGCAAATTGTTCACAATTTCTAGAACGAAAAGATTGCGACCGCGCTCACTAAATTATACAAATGTTGTACCTAATAATGTAAGACAGAGGCCAAATCTATCTGAAAACCTAAAACGGTTCCAATTTTGTTTATTTTCAGCTAAAATCCTCATTCTCCATTGAAGACTTCTCTCTCACACAAGCCACCCTGTCCGAGGTGTTCCAGTCTTTAGCCACTAGACAATGGAATGAAGCCACGCCGCCCACCACCAGAACATCGACTCTCGAAACGAGTCTACCGTAACCCCCCCCCCCACTCTCCTTTCTTCAAATATTCCAGAATATCTAGTCTTCAAACGATTCTATGTACAGTAATGCTTAGGTTTCTTCAAGTACACTAACAATATGTCTTCAAACGATTCTATGTACAGTAACCCTTCGGTTTCTTCTAGTAATATTTGCACATCTCTATAATCGTTGTCTATAAACGGGTTCTAGTCTCATATCGAATAGTCTTGATTCCAAAAACGATATGTTCAAAGTCAATTAAGAATATATTTTATATTGTGTTTTAATTTTGTAATAGGTTTCGAATATTACTCTTCTCTATGCCTATATTTCAATAATGTATAATCCTTGCAACTTCAAATTCTCAATGATTCTTTCTAATTTGTTTGTATGTATAGCTTTTCTGCTTCAACAGTGATTTATTGATTCAGTCGGGTTGTTCTTCAGAGTTAAATGAATGATTTTGTATAATCAATTTTTGATAAAATTGCTAGCCAAATATGGTAATGCATGAATAAAATATAGAATATCCAGCATAATATATTACGGATAATTCATCTCGGTAGCAACTCGGTCGTTGCAAAACCAAGCAATTTATCAATCGTTGATTTGTAACCCCGCATCCGGCAGCATGCAATCGCTAAACAGAAGACTACTGGTCATAGCTCTCTAACGGGTTTTGCAGTTTAATCAGGTATTGAGAGCACACAAACAGGTCTTCTTTCTATAACAGAAAAAGATTGGAAATATATACTTACGATTAGCCAGTTCCACTTTGTTTCATCGTTCATTTCAGTTAACGGGGTAGTCTGCTCCTTTCCAAATCCATTCATATCAATCAATCCACCGAATTATGAATGCTACTAATGTTATCCCGATAAGGCTAGTTCTCCCTCTCCAAGTTTCATAGTTGAATAAGAACGCTATTTATACAATATTTATTCAAATAGAATAATACAAATATAAATTAACAAACACAATATATAAATATGAACAAACCGTATAAACTAATAATACGTATTTAGCAACAAAAACAAATCAGAGAAATTAACCGTATATAATGTTTAACAACCTACTACATAGAAGCAAGTTGTTCCATATGGTGTTTGAAGTGGTCTTCCATAAAAGTGGCAATGAAGTAGTAGCTGTGGTCAAAGTCCTTGTGCAGACGAACATTAAAGGATGCGCGCTCAGTAGATACGAGAGATTCTGGTTGCAATTGTCCCCCAGTATAGAACGAATCCGCTGTTCCCTAAAAACATGCTCGATTAGAAATAATGACAGTCAACAATAACAACGATATATAGGATTAATGTGTACTAAAGTCCACTTAGACAGGCAAGTGTACGGGGAACTCGCCAGCCCCGCCCCCGTCTATTTTCAGTCAAGAATACAAATTAGAAAAAGAGAGGTTGTATGTCGTTACTGATTTGCAAGATTACTTAAAATTTAATAATATGAAATAGCTCAATTTGTTGTGTCGCTTTTGTAAACAACAAGCTTTGAAGGTTACCTGGTCTATCAGAATGTGTCGCATATCTCCTTCATAAGTTTTTGCCAGCAAAGCGGCATCGTATTTGGACCAGCTGGCTTCATCGGTACCTATAGAAAATAGTATTCGATTGATTGAAGGAAAATCGAACCCAAGTATCCTTTGAAAGCCTTTTGTCCCCAAGGACAATTGGTTGGATGGCAAATTGGAGCAAAGGCACTAATGGATTTGAACAGCTGAGGATTGCGTAGTCCAAGTACCATTGCACCATGTCCACCCATTGAATGACCGAAAATTCCTAAAGAAAATAACGGATAATTTTCCACAATATAGTCAGAAATCGCTAACCTATTTTGTTGGAATCAATCGAGAAGTTTTGCTTTATTAATGACGGCAATTCTTCGTTGATATAGCTGTACATTTTATAGTGAGTGGACCATGGATTCTCGGTTGCATCAACGTAAAATCCTGCTCCTAAAATTACTACTAGATAAATATAGCTGGAAGTGGGACAGATAAAATTATTACTCCTTTGCAGAAACTAATAAGAACTTCTCAAAAAATTTAATTCGTAGAAAATACAAATGTAAAGGCTTTATTATGTAGCAACTAATGCAAACCTTTCCCGAAATCCCAGGAGTCGCTGTCACCAGGTAAATCAACTCCGCGTGGTGATGTGTCGGGGTGTACGAAGATGACCCCATACTGACTGGCAAGTCTCTGAAGTCCAGACTTTTCCATGACATTTGCATGTGTACACGTGAGCCCTTAATGTATAACGACATGTTGCAAAACGAGAAATAACATACCAGAAAGATAGAACAGAACAGGCAATTTGCTAGTTTCCGATGCCGCATCTGGGACGTACACTCCAAACTGCATCGAGCAGTTTAGGACATTACTGGAATATCATATTAATCCCGGTGATACTGATTGTGAGCTATCCTACCTGGTATGTTTATAAACACCCTGGAAGCCACTGAAGCAGCGCACCTTAGAAACGACCTCCATAATGAACCTAAACATCAAGTGGTTTTGAGCTGGTAGGTGAATTTCCAATTATATATGAAGATCAGTGATTACAACCCGTAGTGTTGTAATAATAGATGATTATATCGTGATTGAATTTCAGTAATAATAATAATAATAATAATAAAACGGTTCAACATAATTTTAACTTGGCGTCAAAGAGTCAATGATTGGTTCAGCACTAAGAAAATTCGCAAACTTATGAAAGGCCAGCTTCAAACATTTGTCTAGTGGTTTGGTGGTCCCCAAAACAATCAGGCTGATTCTTCAAGTTTTGAAAGATAGTAAGGTAACGGTTTCCTATTTTCGAGGTAAAGAAGCATGATTTTATGATTTTATTCTTTTTTAAATTTAAAACAATTTAAACGTAGTACATACAAGGAGATTCTTATGTATTTACTGGGTAAATTACAGTATACCTGAATCTAATTAAAACAAGGACAAAAAGTCAGGGATATGCTCTTAAGAGTGGGATTAATGTCAAAATAAATCAATCTACATCTTAGGCAATATGCACAAGCAGACCATTTCTAGTTAAAACTGAAAAGTTCACATAATATACACTAGAAACGATCAGCAGTAAGTGGGTAAATATAGTCAATAATGAAGAATACGCAAGATAAGATAACAATCAACTTAAAAAATAGCAATAGACGTTCTATAAACTGTTAGTTATCACCTAAGTCTTGCGTAAAATACTACACACATTGAGCGAATATGATTCTGAATCACAATCACAATACTTGCATTGGTCACATGTAGGGAAATAGATATATATGTGAAAGAAATAAGGCACAATCAAATACATGGTCCGCATGAAAGGAACAAACGGAGCAAAACGTTAACAACTAACAATTACAGAAAAAATACATCCTGAGTAAAATTAAAACAAATTAAAGAGATCTAGATAATTTAATACAGCATGCACTTTAATAACATCGAACTAGTTAACAAGTGATGAAAAATATATAAAATAGGTCAAACTATAAAGCACAGTAAATAAAACTAAAATACGAGAGTGAAATTTTTGTCGCTTCAAAATATTCAGAGTTAGCTAGCTGATGTTTGGTGAGCAAAAATGAGACGTTTAAGATCTTCCGGCAACTTAAGCTGATTACTACTCGAAACATATCCCACATATAAAATATGGCAGATTGTAGCTAACCAATCGCAGCCTGGATTCTTGACTGTTGACGTGGGAGCCTATAAAAGAGCGTTAATAATTGTCGGTATTATAAAACACCTCTAGTTTTGCATGAATAACATTGTTGAAAAATTCACGCATTTGGACACTGGCATTAGTTTCGTCTTCCGTTGTTGGATTCTGAGCAGCCGCCACTTTTGCAACAGCTTGAACGCGTTTCGCCAAAAGCTGTCCAATTCCATGAACTAAAACTAAAATAATTAAAGAATTTGGGAAAAATTCAAACCGTTGACAACACTGATTACAACAGGATTCACGAAGCGAAGTACAAATGCATTACTAGAAACGAACACAATATAAAAGTAACTAAGTTTGTAGAACCTGAGTACTCTCCTAGCGACATGCTCCTCGCCATTAAACACCTCTGCCGACAATTGAACCAATAAGTATAATATATGCAAAACTAGTGAATCAGTTTCAATCAGATCGCTCATGCAGGTAACAATTGCATCAACCTCATTATTCTATAAGTGTATACGTTTAGTAAGCACGTGAAACGCATTAACAAACTTTGAGACTAGTCACCGCAGCAGTTTCTAGTAAATCCTCAAGCTGTGCTTTTCCAGTTACACGCAGCGATTGAGTGAGTAGTGTCGTACCAAATGAATCCTGCCTCATTACATTTGACTCAGTCGAATTATTGAAAAGTTCCAGCTCCACAACTCTGAAAAATAAAATTACAATATAACAAATTTAGGCCAGGATACCTCAATATGTGTAGTAACTTCGCAGGGTCCGAAAGAAAGTGAGAAGCAATAGACTCACAGAGCAACGACCGCTGCTGTGCTGTGAGGTGATCGGTCAAAATTTCAATTTCAGCTGGATTCCTAAAATGAATAACTTGATTCCATATTCAAGCAACAACTAACATGAGCCAATCTAGAACTGGTTTGTAGAATTCCATTGAATACACTCTAATCCGGGACCGGACAGCACGGAAAGAAAATCCGTCCTCCAAATGTATATTTACATCAGTCTCATTCGGAAGAGCAATCAGAGGTGATACACCGAACAACTTTCCTACAAGGATTTGCGTTTAACAAAACAAAATAATCCAATATACCTTTTTTGCCATTACATTGGTGCTGATAGAGACTAAATTGGAAAGAACCCCGCCCTGGTGTAACGAATCTGAACAAAAACAAAGATCAACACAGATAACTTTAACAAACTGTAGAATGAAGGAGGAATCAAACACCAGCGCTGGAGTAGTCGCACGGTTTGGGGACAGCAGAGTTGTGGAGCAGACCTAACGAAAAATTAATTCAAAAGAAGAAAACTATAAAGATCACCTTAACACCGTTGATGGCGCAGTTGGCCGAATAACTTCCATCTTGTTTCAGTGCTTCAGATCTGGAGAATTAAGTAAATAAGCAACAATATGATCTCAAACATACTTGAACTTATCGATGTACAAATAAAGAAGTGCCAAGTGTGACACTTTAGGAGGTTCAAAGCGAAGTCCAATCATTACTGGAGCAGCACCGGTTTGTAGTCCCAATACTCGTGGCCTAATTATGTATTTAAGAAACAATTACGATTCATACAAACCTCAGTAGATGCATCCACTGCACAAATACATCAAAAGGACGAAATTGCAGATACATTCCAGGTTCATCAACGTCATGCTGTGAAACGAAAACAGCTCCATCTCGACAGAAGACAGTTTCGTGAAGACAATACAGTGAGCAATAAGAAAGATCAAAAGTTGCTCGTATACGAGGGTTCTAAACTATCCATAATATTCAATGTACACGTATTCAACTCACCGAGGAGTTTTCAGTTATGATTAGATGACAGCCTCCATTAGGATCGTCGCTAAGTGTTATACCACATGATTTCCAAGCCTTGTCTTCCCTGGCTAAATTAAGCAATACATCAGATAAAACAATAAATAAACAAACATTTTCGCATTGCCTGTATTGAAGCAACCGTATGCGTTGTTGAATTATGATTTACAACATCATCAGCAAACCTACCAACCTCGTTATCTGAATAAAAAGCTTATGAGGTACTCGACCTAGCCTACCTTCGGTTGTAAACCTGCTACGAAAATCGGCGACAGGAAGCAAGGTTGATGCATGATTATAATGATGGTTGCTTGACAGGCTGGAGATACAGTAATTTGGAACAGCATGAGTTAACCGAATATCCCCAATAATGGGTACTCGCGAATATCTAAAATTGACGAACGTCAGAGACTCTCAATGAAAACAAACCTATCAATAATCTCATCTATTGAGTGAAAAGGCCTTCCCGCAAGCACAAAACATCGACCATCGGGAGATTTAATGATCAAAAACTTCTCAATATTAACATTGGTTTTCACGATCAATGCATATGAATTTTCGCCTCTGGATGATCTTCTTAACAGAAAACTACCAGGGCCCACTTAATAGAAAGTATGTTATTGCAAACCCATAATGTAGTACCAGTTGAAATTTGCTGCAAAATATTACTGTCAACCGTCTCGTGGAAGTAAACTAGCTCCTCAGGTTCGCCCTCAGCAACCTCAAAAACGAAATGTAAACAAGGATAAGTACACGTATACCAGTTTGGTAAGAATGCGCGACGGAATGTTACCAATTGAACCGGTACGCTCATTCTTAACGGAGACCCATCCAGAAGAACTCCTCCGAATTTCAGCCAAAACATCCCCTGCCATCACGCTGAAAATGATTAAGATAAATACGAAACAAATGAAACTGACCAAACTTCTTCACTTTCATCTGGTGGCTTTCTGGATTCGATGCAGATAAATCGTTCAGAATCTTCCTCACTCTGAAGCAACTTTAGTATAAAATATTAGCAAGTAATAACTAACCATAACATCAGATTGACTTGAGGCTGAGCAAGCCAATCCACTAAACGATCCACATCCAGAGTCTGTGAATGTCTGGACGATATCGGAAAGAGATGAAAATCTGTGGCCATTGAAGTAAAATTTTCGAGAAAGCTGGGTTATCCTAGATTCAAATTATTTAATAAAAAAGAATAAAAGTAAACGCACGGAAGGTGCTCCACCGACAAATCAGTCCCACGAAAGGACAGAAAATATCGCGATGGTCGTTCAATCCTCACCAAGAAAGAACCAGCTTCGGAATTCTGGAACAGAAGCAATATTTAATAATAGTCTGGAGTTAACTAACACCAAGTAGATTTTCAGCTTCTATTCTACCGAGTTCACCATGGTACCAGGGACGACCATTTGACGAAAGTGTGCCGAGAGACTAAATTAAAAACTTAAAGTTAAACAATGTTGATAAACTCTCACATGTCTACGAAATTTGGATGTGGAGGGATAAAAAAGATCGCTCGATATATTTCCTAAAAGGGACAAAATTTCTTCGAAGAAGGAGAGATGCTTACCGTCCTTCTCGGAAGGATCATTGAAGAAGTTCATAATTACCATTGACGCAATTGATCATTTTGGTAGAACCCTTCTCATATTGGTCACCCTGATAGGAGCAAATTAATAATATATATATATATATATATATATTTAAATGAAAAAAAATTGTACACAC